>BHFT01046224.1:0-17603 GCA_004320025.1 Laticauda laticaudata | reverse complement strand
GGGATTGGCAGTGGTGTCCAGTGTTGTTTTGGGTCTGGTGTTGGTTTTCATGGCTGGGACTTGTTTGTTGGTGAAGACTAGCTTCCAGATGTCTGGTAGGTGGGAGGTATTGTCCCATCTATTAATGTTTTGGGGGTGTTTCTCTATATCGATGGCTTCCCTGATTATTCTCTTGCTGGAGTGTTCAGTGTTGGATATTCTCCAGCAAGAGAATAATCAGGGAAGCCATCGAAATAGAGAAACACAATGAAACGCAATGGAGTTGCAGAAGACCATTCCTGAAATTCTCTGTTCATAATTGCATTCAAAAAAATTTGGTGGCTTTGACTGCACCACAAAGGATAGACAAGGCCCTGGGAATCATCATTGGTGGAACTAAACCTCAATGTAGCTACAAGATAGGTCCTCAACTGAAGGCAGGTGGGTGGTAATTGTTTTTTCTGCAGTCCTAATTACCCTCTGAAGTCTGTGTCTGTCCTGTTGGGTTGCAAAAGCAAACCAGACAGTTATAGATGTGCAGATGACAGACTGAATAATTGCTCTGTAGAACTGGATCAGCAGCTCCTTGGGCAGTTTGAGCTTCCTGAGTTGGCTCAGAAAGAACATTCTTTGTTTTGCTTTTTTGATGACGTTTTTGATGTTAGGTGAATACAAGGAAGAGATTGACATATATTAATAGGAGTTTGACAGATGAGTAGCTTTGGCACTCTCAAATTGACAAGTCTTCTGAGCAATAGAACAGTTGAGCTCTGATTTAGTTCTACCTATCCATGGAGGAAAACAGGGTATCTGAGAATTCCTTGGCTCTGCTTATTCCATACAGTCACAATCAGGCTCCAAAGAAGGTGAAAAGACCAAAACATCTCCATTTTTTCTTCCTACATTCTCTGTTTCTGGACTCTGTATTTATTTAAAGAAAAAAAAATATTTTTTGCAACAAAACAGACCTTGGTTGTAAAAAGTGGTACTTAGTTCAGTCTGTTTTTAATTACTGCTTCATTCTGAGTGTTAAATGGTCCCTATTTGTATGAGACAATGGCTTCCTTCTTTGGCTGTTGACTCTTCAAAATGTGCCTCACAGACTATGCTTTTATTTNTCCCTATTTGTATGAGACAATGGCTTCCTTCTTTGGCTGTTGACTCTTCAAAATGTGCTTCACAGACTATGCTTTTATTTATTTCTTCATTTAACAAATGTTAGCATACTTATTAATATTCCTCAGCAGTCAGATCTGGATGGCAGAGTATTAATATAACATTTTTTAAAAATGAAGTTCCTGTTCTACTTGAGTTACTCAGTAAATATTTGGTAATCTGTCTTGATACATTCCTGTCTGTCAAGGATTGTTGCTTGCTTAATGCTTCTACTTGAAAAGCAGAAATAGCAACACACAAAGCTACTTTCCTGTAATTTTAAATCCCTTCTTTCTTAATCAGTTTGGAGGCCACACTTCCCCCTATTTTCAAATCGCCTGGTGGCATGAGTAATTATAAGCTGCATGGGGCATTTACTTTGGTGTAAATGCATAATGATGCTGAAAATGAGATGAAAATACGTCAGAGCTAAATTGATCCAGGGCAAGAATAAATTGTATACATGTTTATATTTCTCTCTCTCTCTCTCTCTCTCTCTCTCTCTCTCTCTCTCTCTCTCTCTCTCTCCCTCCCTCCCTCCCTCCCTCCCTCCCTCTCTCTGTGTGTGTTTGTGTGTGTGTGTGTGTGTGCCCACATAGACACACTGAAGTTTTAATTCAAAGTGGGTTAGAAGATTATCACCCAGCACAATTAATTCCACAGGATTGCTCTGCCAGTGAGATGGCTGGTCTTTAAATTTGATACTGGTATGTAAACAAATAAATAAATAAAATTTGTCACAGGATCACAGAACCAAGAAAAGGAAAGGATATCCACAAGTTCCTGCATTGTCCTAGCCCTTCTTCCAGCCAGCTAACCATAGAACTGCCCAACCCTCAAGCTATTCAGATATACCATTTAAGGTGGACAAGGTGCCATATACAGATGGAAGAGTCATATGAGATCTCTCTATCTGTTACTCACTAAGATGAGCTTCAGACTCAATGTCCTTCTCCCATTCTTAGGTTCTAGTAGGTTCTGGGACCATCCATATTTTCACTGACCTGCAGCAAACCATTAAGGTCATCATCATCATCTTTTAATTACCCCATAATATCTTGCGGGGTAGAATCTAGGAACTAGCAGGGTGTTTAATGGCTGGATGCTCTTCCTGTTGCCAATGTGGAGTTTTGTTCAGCAAATATATTGTCAGTGTGCCCAGAGAGAGAAATATCTGCTTCTACCGAGGATCGAACTCACAGCCTCCTGATTGTGAGGCGAGAGCTCCACCTCTAGGCCACCACACCAATCCTGCCGCAAACCATTAAGGTGACTGTGTGTAAGCAGGGTGTGGCTCATTATCAGTTTTGGTGGAAACAGCACAGATCCATGACCAGAAAATCTGCAGAACCCATTGGTGCACATGTAACTCTTCTTCATTCATGCTTCATTCTGATTGACAGTGCCTTGAGGACTAACAACAGGAAATATTAGGGAAGAAATTATGGACATTCCTTTTATAATAGAAAATATTTGCTTCACTCACCTAAGAGTTGTAATAATTGAATTACATCCTTTTTGGCTAATTCCTTTTTCCCTTTCTGGCTTTTGAGAACAACTTAATTCCCATTCAATCATTTTTTAAATGACTGAGTGAGAAAAAGCTATATGCTTAGAATACTTCAACAGTTGCCCGATGCAAACATCAGGATGTCTCCATTCTTTCTGCATTGCAGTGCACTTGAAGCCTTCTTAACAGTGTCAGGTTCTTTCTGTGCCAGTGACACTGCACATCACACCTACAAATGGATGCCCAGAAGAACGAGGCATAAGCAGACATTTTGTGACAAGCTACCTTCCATTTCTCTGGAACAGTAACATTTTTCAAATACATGAATATCCAGAAGATTAAAGAAAAGCAGTAAAGAAGTAAGCTTGCCCAGGGAAAAGCACAAACATGAGGGCACTCATCCACAGATTTATCATAGTCAACCTTTCCAATAAAGAAAAATAATTGTTGGTTGAACTCAAGTATCACAAAGAAAAGATGGATGGGAAGCCTTTATACCTGCCCATATCTTTAGTTCAAGGACAAGTAGGTCAAAGGAAAATGTGCCCCTACAGTTGCCATATTCTCTGAAAGGTCTAAAATGACATTCAAAGGAAATTAGAGGGTTCAGTAGTTGAAATATTTGTTGGAAAAGACATTGAGAAAAAAACAAAGTTATATCACTTGGAGGTTTGTCTGTGTCCTTTGGTCACCTGAGTGGTGCAAATGGCTGTGGAGTTAATAAGGTAACTGAATATGAGGCAACTGGCAGTTGGAACAGAGTTCTTTTCAGGTGGGGAGGGGGAGTAGAACTCCTTAGCATCAGAGTGTGTTAATTACTGTATTAGAAAATACTAATAATCTGAAATGACTAATGGTCATTTCAAAAAATCCTTTCTTAGCAAACACTTATAAGCCAAGAGGATAATACATTCCAAATTTCAAGTTTGTCGGCTTTACGGTTCTGGAGATGTTGTGATGATACATGAGTGGTATTTCACTTTTATATAGATTGAATGCATATAAAGAAGAACCTTCAAATTCAATCATCATTGCTGAAGAAGGCATGAGGATCTATTCAAATCCCCAAACAAAACAGAGCATGGCTTTCTATAGCAGAGAAACGTGAGTGCAAAATGAATTTATAGAAAGCATAAAGCACTAGAGATGCCAAAACAGGAACTGACCAATTTATGGCTGGAAGAATGAGGGAGTAAGTGAAATTAAAACTGTCAGGTTGGTCTGATCTCAACCTGCACCCTTGCAGTAAATTGACTACTTGGGAAAATAACTGTTGGCAGAAAGCTAATGTTCCTTAGTCATATTCCCTAAGTCACTGTCCTCTGCTGATTCAAGTAAAATAAGGGTGATAAAATGATGCAATTCATTTATAGGCTCAAGACAGATAAATCCACTCATGGAATAATATATGTTATTGAAATTTCAAAAACTTTCTTGAGAGGAGGTAGTGTCCAGTGAAAGTGGACACTCCACCCCCCAAAAAAAGATGAATTGCAAAAACTTAAGAAAATATCCAGAGAGATTCAAAAATTGACATGCTAATGGTCATCTCAATTTTTTGTAGCTCAGAACTGGCAACCTTGCATCTCCAGGTTTGTTGAGTCATACTCTAGAACAGGGGTGTCAAACTCGCATTGTCATGGCAGCGTCAAATGACGTACTGGGACTTTCCCTCCCTTCGCTAAACCAGGTATGAGCGTGGCCAGCGTGTGACACATCTGAGCCGTGGCCCGCTAGTTTGACAGCCCTGGTCTAGAAGTTTTCTTTGTGTTACCTTACAAAGTTACAGCTCCTTGTTTTATGAAACAGATGTGACCAATGCAAAAAAATGGTCTTATTTATCTATGTAATTATGACTTTCTCCAGGTTTGCAAGTAATCAACTGAGAAACACAGTAGTACATCTCAGGTGGTTTTCAGGTTTTGAAATTCTCAACAGAAACATGGCAGGAAAATATATTTCTCTTAATTGGGAAGACCTCTTTGTTGTTATCATTATATTATTGGGGTTTTTTGATCTGTTTTCAGTTAATTATGGCTTTTAAGTTTTATTTACTATCCTAAGTATCATCTGTGCATGTCTGAATGCAGAATATCCAAGTAGGCCTGTAGCCTCACTGAGTTAACAACCCATTTCAACAACAGAATTATTGGAATCCGAAGGTTTTTGATAATTTCTGTGCATGAAATCAAGAGAAAAGAAATGTTGGTCTTAAACCATACAGATTTGGAAATTCACTCCTTTGAAATTGCTATACTGCAAAGGCAGTATACTTAGGATTAGCAAAAATCATAAGCTGCAGAAAATTCTAGCCAATATGTCTTCAGTTTGCAAAGAAGTTACCCAATTGGTTGCTAACTAGATTAGGAATATTTTTTTTAAAAAAATCTGTATTTTATGCTACTTTTCTCTAGAATTTTATGCCACAATGCCTCAGCCTGGACTCTCCAAAATGGCTCTTTTTCTATGACTTAATTTTCTGGGAGAAATTTTATAAGAACATGAAACAACTGTTTAGGATGTTCTAGACCAGGGGGTCTTCAAACTTGGCAAGTTTAAGACTTGTGACTTCAACTCCCAGAATTCTTCCTCCAGTCATGTTAGTTCAGGAATTCCGGGAGTTGAAGTCCACAAGTCTTAAAGCTGTCAAGTTTGAAGACCCCCTAGTCTAGAACATCCTAAACAGTTGTTTCATGTTCTTAGTTCCTGGTACGAGAAGAAATCCTTGATTTCTTAACCAGTTGATAATTCTAGTCATTGTAGTCTGAAAGATACCCAAGTTGGAAAAGGCTGAGACAGAAAGACTTTTCCGCCTCCCTCTTAAAGGAGGAAAAGGACTAAACAAAGTTTCAGGTAAAACCAGGTAACCTCTTTTTTGAAAGTTTGAAGAGTTCTGGCTGGTTGAAATGTTTTTTTTTTTTTTTGAAAAAATTGACTTTAACATTATGAAAATGAGTAAATAATATATAAAATGGCATTCATCCACTGCCCTACGTGCTTTTCCCACGCACCTCCTCTCAATAATTAATTAAGTTTTCATAATAAATTATTATCATGCAGCCCAAGAATACTTAAGCAGTCTGGATGTGGTTCAAAGAAGTCTGTGGAACTCTCTCTCCACCACCCAAAATTCATGGTCTGCATGGCTAAAGTCATGCAACATGTTAAACTCACCATGGTGTGCAGATTTTCCCTAGAAATGAGCCACATTTACAAACTACAATAATATGAATATTCATTCCACCATAGGCATGTTTTGTTATATGGGTTAGTACTGATCCATTTGCATGTCTGCCTGGGGTAGATGTGTGTGATTTTATATTTAGCTGTTCCACTTTCTTCTTAAAAACTCCATACAGCAATGGGGAATTAATGTTGTGTGATTGTGATTCATACTATTAATTTATTGTTTGAATCTCCCTAGACATCCAGTGGTAACAAAGAAGGAGGAGGGAAGGAGAGGGAGGAGGAGAAGGAGGAGGAGGAGAGGAAAGGAAGGAAGGAAGGAAGGAAGAAAAGGAGAGGAGAAAAGAAAGAAAGAAAAAGGAGGGAAGGAAAGGAGAGAAGAAAGAAAGAAAAAGAAAGATTGTCTTTCATTCTAAAAGATAAAGAAACTATAATCTACCTGAATGCCACGAAGTTCCAGATTTGTATAAAAATGGTTGTTCTCCTCCTCCTTGACCCTGAAAACATTTTTTAAAAAATTCTGGGTTTTAAAACAGTGTAAATTATTTTCCTCTTTTCATTCTTTCCCATCACAGGAGCAGTTAAGAAGGAGCAGGAACATCTGTTGGGTAGAGTCAAAGAGTTCAAGAGGTTGTTTGTGACCTTCTGATCAAAGGCCCATGGATCCTTTAAAAAGGGAAAGAACTTAATGCAGTTGTGGCTGCCATCTTGACTTTTTCAGCATGTGCAAACACACAGCCCATGGATAACCCCTGGAGAGACATAGTTTGAGGTGCAGACCTAATTTTATTTCTGTCAGTATTTGTGTTATTCCATGCAATTCTTGATTGATGGAACTGGTAGGGAAAGTAGAATATCCCTATTTACCAATAGCAAATTGATTCTATTACCATCTACATTCATCAAATAATTGTTTTCCAATCTGTTTCATTCATATACAGTAGCGAATATATTTATTGAACACCTATAAATCTGCTTTTTCAGGGAATTATAGAAATAGCCATCTTTTAATATTTTTCGGACCAAATGGGTCCCAAGTCTGCTATGGAAGAAAGGAATGAAGATAAGACAAAGGTGAAGGTAAAAATTATGCCCCACAACCTTCCTTCTTGCTCTTCTGGAGACTACAAGACTACACACATAATAGCCCATATAGGGATAGAATCAAGATCACGTGAAGTTTTATAACTTCTTGATTAAAGCCCCTGTCACACTGCACCAATGGATGGAAAGAGGATGTAAAATGGAGAAAAACACTTACCATCCATTGGTTAACGTGATGCATAATGCCGTTCTGTACTCACTGCTTCCGTTTTTCATCCTCTCTATCTGTCGCAGCATCCACTATTGACATTTCAATCCGCTCAAACGTTTTGACTGCTCAAAACTTTTGAGCGGAAAATGTATCCACCGCGTCCATACTGCATCCGCTACGCATACGGGGGACATCCGTCTGCATCCGTTTCATCCGTTACGCATCCGCTTAATCGCTAGGCTATCCTCTGCGCATCTGCGCAACCTCACATCCGTTCCAGCGGTAAGAGCGGATGCAGGGAGGAAAGCGAACCGCGACGCCAGCATAGTAGAATTGGATGGAGGAAGGATGAAAGCGGATGCAGCTCGCAAGAAAGTATTTAAAACGGAAAAAACGTGCGCAGAGGCGGACCTATCTTGGACATCTAAGGATGTCTAGAGGAATGCCTAGAGGATGCAGAAGGACACATAGTGGAAAACCCTATATTGCCTAACTAAAAAGGGGGAGCAACTCACCTGGTCTCACTTTTCAGCCCAGCAGCCCAGCTGTGCAGACCTCTGCAGCCTTCACTGCCTCTTGCCTCTTCCACACATCAGTCATGTCCACCATCGTATCGTAATGAACTCCTTTTGGTAGCCACCATCGTTCTGCAACAGATGCGAAGCCATCTACAAGCTCTGTGAACTCTACTATGGAGAAAAGGAGGTGGCCAAGAAGCGCCGGGTCTGAAGATGGATTGGGGAGAGAGCAGAGTACGGACTGTAATAAGCAAGCTGATGGTGGAGCTCAGGAACGAAGACATCATCGATTCCAGAACGTCGATGAGGTGCCTGCCACCCATGTTTGACAAAAAGTTGTGCAGCAGCTGACACCCAGGTTTCCAGCAGAGCACGCAAATCTGCCCCAGCTGGACCGCTGGGCTCAAGGTGGCACTGACTTCTGCACCACTGCCTCAGGGACCACGCTACAGGAGCATGCAGTATGGCTGGAGGTGCCACACAACACCTCAGCATTGTGGTCAGAGAGCGTGGTGCAGGCCATCATCGAACAATACCTGTGAGGAGCTCCTCCAGTGCCCCCGACTGAAGAGGATGGAAGAAAGTTTGCCAGAGCAGTTGGTATCAGCAGTGGAACTTCCCCCACACGTGGAGCCAATAGATGGCAAGCAATGCCTGCAAAGCACCAAGCCAAGTCGGGGTCCACTTATTTCCAACTAGCAAAGGGCTTCTTCGAGCATCATCTCTTCGCCAATGGGTGATTGGCTGACCTACAAGCTTCAGTGTACATCGATGCTTCCGGCAACAGGTCAGTTTTTCAGGATTTTGCCCCCAGGTATACAAAAGTGCCCAGTCATCTCAAGGATGGGGCTGAACGCAACCTCATCATGGGCTCCCACGATCCGACCCCCGCCAACAAACACACAAGATGTGACCCACTTCAGTCGTGGGGGATGAATGCTTCTCCTCAGAACCACCTCATGAACCCTACACCTCCAGATCCTCACCCGTGAAGAGAGGATCTTCAACTACAGACTGTCCAGGGCAAGGCGGGTGGTGGAGAACACCTTTTGGCATCATGCCAACAGGTTCCAGGAAACTTCTCACCACCATGCAGATCGCCAGAGACGTGAGGAGGATCGTTGGAAGCTTGCTGCATCCCACAATCCTCCATGCACAACCGCTACCAGTGTTGACAGAACAGGCCTCGTGGACCTCAAAAAAACAGGGGAATGGGGACATGAGCCTGGGGAATGGAGGCAAGGGCAAAACCTGATAGACACTGAGGATATGCAGGCCCCAAACAGAGCCTCAATGTGAAGGGAAGAAGCAGCGCAACCTCCTGAAACACTGGCGCAACTCCCCAGCTGAGTAGTGGAGTGGCAAGACCAGGATGGTAGATGATAAGGAGTGTTCGCTTCAGCTTGTCTCATCACACGGATGAGATTGTGCCCTGTATGTTGGGGTGGGTCCTACAATGAACAGGGCATTTAATAAAAAGAGTTGTGGTTTATGTTGACATGTGTGGATCAATGATTATCATCAGTATGATAATGAAGGCGCATAGGTTGTGCACCTGGGAGGAGTGGACATACAGTCTCACTATGCTTTGCACTGGAGCTTTATCTATCCCACAGATTATTAACGCATCCCAATACTATCTTAACCCATCCCAAAAGTATCCCTGCCCATCCCACTGTATCCGTAACCATCCCAAAGGTATCCCTGCCTCATCCACGCTATCCTTACCTGATCGTTTTTGATCTGGCTGTATACGTCCTCCAAGGCCATAATCTGCCCATCCCACTGCTATCCTTACCAAACCAAAGGATCCCATGCCCATTCCACTGCATCTTAACCCATACCACAAGCGCAAAGGCTTAAACCCATTTCTAAAAGTTCTCACCAAGACTTTATTAAAAAAAATAAATGAAGCAAGTGTGGGAATAAAGAGAAAATTTTTAATTAACAAGCTGTAAAAGAAATAATGCGACCAATCAAGTGTCCAATAAGTCTAGCAGGTAGCCACCCAGTCCTCTGGCACTCTTTCATCGGTCAACTCGGAGGTGTGCCCAGTCTCAGGGTGAAAGGTGTCAGGTGCTGTGGAGTGGCTGGTGCTGGAGTGTGTCTGAGCGTACATTGGGTGTGCCTGGCCCCGAGAGGACAACAGGTGATGTGTGTTGAGAAGCTCTCCGACAGTGGCTCAAGCCCTGGTTGATGTTGAGAAGCTCCTTCCTCCATGCCATGGGGTGTCAGCCCAGTACCGAGGAGCAGATGTACTAGAGGCGGGCTTGGCTGTGAGGTGGAGGAAGGAGCAGTGTAGTGGGGCTTGTCTGGTCTGAGCAGCTGGGTGAGGACTGGCGGTGGGTGGCATCTGTGGCGCGTGGGTGGCATCGTGGCATCAGGTGCAACCGGTGGCAACGGGCCGTCGATGACTCTGTGCCTGGACTGGAAAGGGCTACTGTCTGTGCTGCTGGACCTCCTGTAGCCGTTAGCCCTGGTTAGGTGAGGGCCTGTGGAAAAGTCTTGGAACTGGGAGTGACATCACACTGGGGTGGAGGAGAAGACCTGGACCTGGGTGAGCAGGTTCCTCTTGGGTCTGAGGTTGTGAACAGCTCGGTGATCCGGTCCTTCACCACCTGGTACTGGGGTTCCTCCATGTCGTTGAGAGTCTGGTTGCATCATAGGGAGGAAGGCTTGTGGTTTGGAAGATGAGGAGTCGGTGTGGACAGCTAAGAGAGGAGATCTAATGCTGCTCCGAATGTGTCTCTGATCTCACGCAGGGACCCGGTTTTTTTTGTGGGGGCTTCTTGCCCCTGCTTGCTGTCTGCTCTCTGCCTTTCTGTGGAGGTGGGCTGTGGGGGGATGCGGTAAGGGCTGTGGTGGACGTGCCGTCTCCCTTTCGCCCACTGCACCAGAGTTTCCCGCGCTCCACCACGGTTAAAACACTGTCGCAGGTTTCTCCATCAGTGGACACTCCACAGAAGACACTCTGTAGACATCTGGAGACAAGGAGCTGACTCTCGCCAGAGAGGACTGGGTCTCAGCAGGCTGCCAGACAGAGAAGGTGACAGGGGCCTCTGGTGCTCCTCGGTGGCCAGATCTACCTCCAGGAAGCTGCAGCCTGGCCATGACGTAGGTCTCTCTGTCCGTCAAGCTTTACTGTGGCCTGGACAGATTTCTTCAGGTGCAGCTTCCCCGTACCAGGTGTGCATATGTTTTCCACCAGCGAGGAGCACCTCCAAAGTTTATACCCATCTCTTCGCCCTCTGCTCTCCAAGCAGCCTGCTTCCGCTTGGTGTCCGCCCCACTGTACAGCCGGGTCCTTCGCACAGATAGTCATTCTCTCTCACGCACTCCAGCACCTCCATCCTCATGTTCCTCCCTCAATGAAAGTATGCCGTCCTCTCCCATCCACATACGCCTCTTCCGTCCACTTTGCCAGGACCAGATGGGCCCTCATCAGACGGGTCTTCCGTTGTAGGGTGCGCTCTCGCACACCACCACCAGCAGCAGCACCAGCAGGATCAATATCATCAGATCATCAAGCATCAGCAGCAGCAGCACGATCATCATCAGCAAGCAGCAAGCAGCAGCTCAGCAGGGACCAGGATCAGCAGCAAGCAGATAAAAGCACCAGGAGCGCCAGCAGCACCAGGAGCACAAGCAGACAAGGAGCACGAGCAGGGACGCAGCAGGAAGAACAAGACCAGTGAGCACGAGCAGAAACGAGCAGCGCACGAGCAAGACCAGGAGCAGCGAGCAGGGAATGAAACAGACGAGGAAGCAGCTTCAGCAGAGTAAGCGATCAGCAGAAGCACCACCGCCAGGAGCAGCCTTAGCAGAGTAAGCATGAGCAGAAGCACCACTGCATAAGCATATCATCTGCTCCTCCAATAACAGAAAGCAGCAGAAGCCCCAGCTGCAAAGAGCAAAAGCCCGTGCCTACCACGAAGCCCCAGCAGAAAGCAGATGAGGGCCGGGGCGGAGGGTGCGCCCTGTCGGCTTTTGGAAGGGCTGCAGCAGATGGCTGAGGCTTTCTCTTCTTCCCCATGTGTGGGTTGCTAGGCAGGGAGGCTGGCAGGTAGCCTGGCAGGAAGGCAGCATCAGGCTGGCAGGAAGGGGCCATTCAAGGCCGTGCAGGCGGCACCAAGCTGGCAGCAGGCAGGCACAAGGCTGGCAGCAGCAAGCTGGAGGGAGGCTGGCAGGCAGTCAGCAGCGAAGGCTGGAGGGGAGGCTGGCAGATGGCAGTTAGCAAGGCAGGCAGCCAACAGGGCTGAGCAGCAAGGCTGGCTAGGCAGGGACATTGGCAGGCTGGGCAGGCTGGCAGGCACTCGGATGTGTTCGGTATGCAGTCTTTCCTCTGAATGGTGCCTGCTTGGGAGCTGCTTCCCTTATATCCACGGGCTGACGCAATAACATCCCCCCGCATGTGCAGTGAAGCTCTAGGCATCCGCTAGTCAATCCGCTAGCTTCTGCTCTGCATCCGCTTCACCGCTGTGCATCCGCCTGTGCATCCGCCGTCTTTCCATTCGATCCGCTTTGCTGAGTCCCCCGGAAGCCAACGGAATGTGCCATCCGCTTCCATCCGCTAGGCTTCGTTCCGATCCGCTTCCATCCGCTCTGTGTCCTCCCCCCTCCGTTCTTGTCCGGTTAATGCCGTCTGTTTATGACAAAATTTGCCCCTTTTGAGAGTGGATAACAACGGATGGAACATTTTTCTCATCCGCTGTGTCCTTTTTACAAACGTTTTGCATCCGTTGGGCAGTGTGACAGTGCCTTAAAACTACACTTGAAATCCTGCATCTAATTTTGGTCACCATAATGAAAAAAAGAAATTGAGACTCTAGAAAGACTTCAGGGAAGAGGGACAAATATGACTGGAACTGGGTGGGTGGGTGGGTGAGTTGAAGGCTCTCATGTGAAGAATGATTGCAGGAATTTGTTATGTCTAATCTAGTGAAAAGAAGGACTAGTGAGGGTGACATGATAGCAATGTTCTAATATCTAAGGAGCTGCCACAAAAAGGAGGGGGGTCAAGATATTTTCCAAAATACCTGAAGGCAGTACAAGAAGCAACAGATAAGACTGAATCTAGGAGAGATCCAATTGGAACTAAGGACAACTTTCCTGATAGGATAATTGATCAGTGGAACGACTTGCCTTCAAAAGTTGTGGGTGCTCCATCACTGGAAGTTTTTAAGAAGAGATTGGTCAACCATTTGTCTGAAATAGCATTGTGTTTCATCCCTGACCAGGAGGTTGGACTAGAAGACCTCCAAGGTCCCTTCCAACTCTAGTTATTCTGTTATATCAACTTTCTGGTCCACTGCCACTTTTCAGAGTTGAAGAGAAAAAGGAATCTGTCTGGTATTTCTTTGGCAATTAAACCTGCCAAACACTGATCTCAGCATGGATAATATATACAGAAACTGAGGGCATCTATAAAAGGTGTGCACTGTCATTGGGGAAAAATTATAAAAAATAGCTCCCTTGGCATACAACAGCCAAAAACCAGATCCTCCAATTTATTTCTTGCTGATTTTAATTTAGAAAGTGCTGCAGTGGAATAAATCCAAAAAACAAAACAAAACAAAAAAAAGAACAGACACACTGACACAGATCACCTCAGACTGACAAACCCAGTAGAAGGTAGCATCAGTGGGTTGCTGATCTAGTAAAAAATTAAATAAATACATTCACGACAGTTTCGTTTACTTCGTTAGAACCCTTACTATTGTTTTCAAAAGAAATACACGGAGTCCTCATTGAGTGACCATTTGAAGCTGCCACGATACTGAAAAAAGTGACGTATGATATTCTGACCCAAACCTTGTTCCAAGGAAACAAACACGAAACGGAGGTAACAGCAAAAGCTTTTAATGATTCTTTACGAATTCTGTTCCTTCCCAGTTAAAAGGCTGTTTCAAACTAATTGCCTCTGATAAGAACGAGCCTTGCCAAGGTGGTGTAAGGCTGCCAAGAACACTAGATAAAGTTGCCAAGAAGTATTTCAAACACAAAGAATCTCCAAACACCAACCAAGATACCCTGAACATCCACAAGGCTTGAGTGCAAAAACTTCTTTGCTTCCTGCAAAGAACTCTGTTTTCTCAGCTGGCTTTTATCTCCTCAGGGTGGGGCCATTACCTTGCAGCCTTATTCCCGAGTCGCCTGTGCTGCTTCAGCTGCTCTTTCCTTTGACCAGCCCTGCGTGCACGTGAGCTGAGCATAGGCTCCTCAGGGGCCTCTTCATCACTGCTGCCAGCCTCCATAATCTCCAAAGCCAGCATTCCACTCCCTGATGGTCCTGCCCCATCCCTGCATCACACACAGCCCCCTCATCTGAGTCCTCGCTGTCTGAGGTCTCAGCTGTCTGCATTTGCTGCCAGCGAACCACAACAGCATGGCCACTTTTCACACTTATGACCATTGCAGCACCCCATGGTCACAAGATCAAAATTCAGATACTTGGCAACTGGCCTGTATTTACGATGGTTGCAGTGTCCCTGGATCATGGGATGCCCTTCTCACAAGCAAAGCCAATAGGGAAGTCAGATTCACTTAACAATTATATTACTAACATAACTATAGTGATTCACTTAACAACCGGACAAGAAAGCTCATAAAATGGAATGAAACTCACTCAGCAACGAAACTATTGGGCTCAGTTGTGATCAGTTCTCAAGGACTATCTGTGTATCACTGCTTTCCAAAAGTTATTCCAATTGCCCGAAAGAATTATGCTAGTATTTGCTGCTGCTTCTTTTTTAAAAAATTATGAATACTTTGCCTCTTTTATTTATGAATGAATAACAGCTCACAAGATGAAGAAAAAAAGCTAAAATAGAAGCCAGAAAGAGTGTTCTACCCAATAATAATTTCGTAATTTTTTTTACAAAACGAAAAGAGAAAGGAATTCTCACAAATAAAAATCTAGTTTTAAATCATTGATAATTAAGTTTCCCTGTATGTATATATATTTTTAATTAAAAAACAGTAGCATTTATTTTTATCTTAATTTGCTGGTGCAATTCCCAGGAAAACCTAAGCTTCATCTCCACCTACCTTCACACAGAAGTTAAAAAATGACATATTTCTGTCCCATTCTGTTTTGATAATTTGATAATTTTCATCCTAATTCCATGCAGTTTGCCCAGAACTGCAAAAAATTACTAGCTGCCATAAAATGAAAACAGCCCTGATATTCATTGCTATTCTTGGAAAAAAATATTGTCCTCTTATTTCTATTTACATTTTCACACTGAAATGCTATATATAAGTTAATATATGCAGCACTAATAGAGTTAAGGCTACTCTGAATAAACTCAATCAAATCTGCAGATTGTTTGAAGTAGCTAATGGGAACCCCAGGGGCCAAGTTTCAGAATCCTTTTTTTTTTTTCTAATTAAGGTGGCATTTGGCTATCACAGAACCAATTTGAATGTAACAAATCAAGCAATTAAAAAAGTCCACGTAATAAAAAGTTTTGCATTTTGTGTTTAGAAATCAGACTGGCTGTCACATGACAAACAAGCAGGCTGTGCAAACAAGAATGAACTTCAGCTGCAAAATATAGCTTGATACATAGTGGACCCCAGCTAATCTGGCCTCTATTTGCATTTTTAAAATTGCCTACCATCCATTTTTAAAAATACAATAAAATCTGTATTTGGATTAAAAAGCAAGATTTCAGACCTGGATGTAAATAGAAAACATTTTCAGCTCTTTCTGTCTAAAAACAAACTTTGACAATAATGGAGCAAGATGAACAGGCTAACAATTTTCCTGATAATGAAGGAAAGGGTTAGTTATTCCAAATGAGTGATTGTAAACTTCTATCCGTTTCCACAAGCTCCAATAACAAAACCTTTCACTCTGGATTATGGAATCTTGCTGTTTGTGGGGTCCTGGGTCAGAGGTGGTATTCAGCAAGTTCTGACCAGTTCTGGAGAACCGGTAATGGAAATTTTGAGTAGTTCGGAGAACTGGCCAATTCCACCTCTGACTGGCCCTGCCAACCCCACCTATTCTCTGCCTGCAATTGAGTCCCAGCTGATGGGCTGTGTCTTCTTTGGTTGCCTTGCAAAGGATAACAGAGCTGGAAAGTAGGTTAGTGGGGTGGGGAGGGAATGGGGATTGTACAGTATCCTTCCCCTGCCATACCCCCCAAGCCACGCCACACCCATCAAACCTCGCCCACAGAACTGGTAATAAAAAAAAATCGAATCCTGCCTCTGTCCTGGGTGTTTTCTGAGCTTGGTTGCTTTCTTGTAGACATTTCATCACCCATGAAATTAAGATCTTCAGTGCTAGAAGGGAGTGGGGTTTGCTCTCAGCAGTCAATATCCAGATGAACAAGGATTAATCAAGGACATCGGGATTAATACCAACGCAACAATCAAATAGTAAACAAAACCCCAATCAAGGAACCAATGAGAACATTCTCACCAACACTGACAGGCAAACCACTAATATATAAATAGAGAGCAAACCTCACTCCCTTCTAGAACTGATGATGTTACCTTGTTGGGCAATGAAACATTTGCAAGCAAACATCCAGAGAGCACTTCAGCTTTCATCATAAGCAGATTGCTCACACACAGCCTTAAAAATAAAACCAGCTACAGAATTTGTGGGCCTAAAACAATTGCAGCCTTGATAAGGGGCAGCATCAGTTCAAATTTTTTTCTGAACTTGGAAACTCAGCAGCCTGGGCCTGATGAGAATAGAAATAACAGACCAACAGGGAATGCCAGTGCTGATAATAATAAGTAAATAGATCCCATAATGGCAAACTACTTCCATTGTCCTGCCAAGGAAACTACAGAGATATAACAAGAAAGTCACCGAGAATCAAGATTGATGCAAAGGAGACTCGCCCCATATTTTTAAAAAGCAAGTAGATAAAGAAATAGAAGATACACTATTAGGTTATGCAAAATGCATTGATGCATTTTTTCAAGATCTCCTCTTGAACCAGGCCATTGCAATAACAATTTTTTGAAGTGAATCTGCCAAAACAAAGTAGTCCCCACATACAAAATAATATATAGTTAAGGATTGTAACATTCCAGCATTCCCAGGTCATCCGTAGACTATTCCTCAAATTTCAGAACTGAAGAATTTTCCACATCTAATAGATAATTTCACCAAATGCATTGGCTAGCATCCCAGAATTGACAATTTGATCCAAATACGGCTCCCTATATCAATACACAGACTGTAGGACAGGAGATGGGAGAACCTGGGTGTGGGGGGCAGAGAGAAATGTGGCATCAGCCTGGAATCCCTATGTAGCCACAAGCAATCCAAGTCCAATTCCCCTTGAGAACTGTTGACCTTTATCAAACTCCAAGCAGCCAACCATTAGACGAGAAGATTCCTGTGCAGAGGTTTTTAGCAATAAATCAGTTAAACTATCCTCCACTTGTAGACCTGGTCTTTTGTGCCTACACAAGACCCAAGCACAGCCCATGTGGAAATTTATGCTGCCTTTTAATTCGCATTTTGAGATTTAAAACTACAATGATCCTTGATGATACGTTGATGATCATGTTCTGTTTAAATGCAAGTCAAAGTGGACACCATCCCAACATTCTTCCCTCATGCAAACAAACTTTCCAACTGGATAAATTCATCCTGGAAGTTCTGTGTGCAAGTCAAACCAACAATGTTGGGGACAAAAGTCATCATCCGTTGCTGGTTTTTAAAGAGCAAAATTAAAAATAAAAAAGAAAGCACAGAATAATGCAATTTCATCAAGATTAGCATTGAGAGCTTTATATATTGCATTTGACCTCCAGGTGTCAGGAACTAATGTTCCATAACTTGGGGAGTTTGGGGATAGTGAACTAATTGAAGTTTCAGCTCAAAATATCTCATTCTGTTTAAAATGCAGCCTTTTGCATTCTTGGGATTTTGTTCACAGAAACAGCTACAAGATTGGAAGTATCTAGGCAACGTTTCGATGAAGTCTCATTCATCATCTTCAGGCTTGTTTCTTCAGCTCTGTGCTTC
>BHFT01046223.1:0-32064 GCA_004320025.1 Laticauda laticaudata | reverse complement strand
ATGAACAAATAATAGTATAGTCAAATGATTGATTAACAATGATATCAATGTATTTAGGAATATTTGATAGATAATATAAGAACATATACAAGTAATTGTAAGTGATGACTATGAAGTGGATGCACAAAACAATCGGTAAACCAACTGACACACTGTATGTACATAAGTGGAAGATGGGTTGATGTTTTTATGTTGTGTTTGTGTATGTTTGTCTAAAAAATAATAAAACTTTAAAAAAAAACTAGCTCCATACATCCTACTTCTGTTCTATTTTATGGGTAGGGTGGGGTAAGTATGACATTGTTATATTATATAAATCCAGGCGATCTGGTTGACTATTGATCAAATCCAGGAAAAAGGTTAATTTCATAATTAGATTTAGTGTTACTATGAGCACAGTCAATATCAGGTAAGAAATCAACAAAAAGGGGGAAAGAGATAGGAAAGAAGCAAAAAAGGCTAATCAGGCATATGCTTTTAGCTATGAGCTAGCATTAATCACCTCATTTGCTGTCCAATCCTATTTGTAATAATAATATGTGAAATAATTATTATATTTACATTTGAAGAAATAATGGAGTTTCTCTGTAACAACATTTCAACAGTAATAAGTAAAATATATATAATAAATGTAACGAAAGTATTATTTTGTGTTCAAAAAAGTTTCTCAATCTGATACTCACATTTTTGTGTATCCCATATGCAGTTGTTTAGTATGTCACCCAGCAAGTAAAAGATGTTTATTACTACAGTTACGGTGGCAAAAAAGACAATTTTAGCAGTTGAACCAAGGTAATCCAGGAGAGGATATACCCAAACCCCAGTCACATGATATATCCAACAGACCCTAAGAAAAAAAACATACATGAAATACTATTAATAATGAAGTATTCAGTTAAAAACATAAAAAATAAGTCATTTGTTTTCCAAAGGGCTCAATCCAATGCATGATTGCTCAGAAACAAGTCACATAATGGGGTTTACATCCAATCAAATTAGTATAGAATTACAGCTTTTATAGATCCTATCCTGAGGAGAAGACAACAGTTCTCTTCCTTCACAGAAGGATCCCTCCATCAGAGCAGAAACCTACAGATCTAACCCACTCTATGCATCAACAGTAACACTATTTGATTTCCAACCAATATATTTAACATTATCAAAGGCAACAAAAAATGAGATATCTGTAGAAAGCAAGGAAGATGATCTCAAAAGAGATAGATCTGATTCATTACAAAAACAGGAAGGAGAAAAACATAACTTAAGTACACAACAAATATATATGGCCCAGACACCTCCCAATAACACTGGAATATAAAAAGGGAAAGAGAAACAGCATAATTAGATTCAAAAATTATGTTTATAGCCACTCTCAATAAAAGTAGTTCTAGCCTTTCCATGGAGTTGATTCTTGATTGTCTGGTGGGGCTGATAGCCTATTCAAAGTTGTTGTCTATATCAGGCATATGCAACAGTGATATATTCAGATTTGAAGCCCAAAACTTATGCGTGGGTACTTGTGTAACATCTGTCTGCAATTCCATAAAGCAGCTGCATATTTTTCTCAGCACTGAGCTCTGAAAAAAGCTGATTTTGGAGATTGCAAGTATTATGTGTGACCTCCCTGAGGCTCTAAAACCCATTTTTGCCTTTGAAGCCGAAGCACTGCAAGGATCGGTGGTCTCTGTCTCTTTCTATCCATGCATCCATGCTTCATTCAACAAGAAGAAGACTGAAAATATTTATGTAAGCTCATTAGAATTTCAATAAGTAATCTTTATTTCTTTAATGAAAAAAGTTAGGAACCCATAATGAAAGAATTCAAGCAATTAAAACAAGATAGATGATAGATATAGATAATAGAGATAGATAGATAGAAAGACAGATGATAGATTCTATAGATAGAAACAAAACTAGCAATAGCAACAGGAGACTTATATACTGCTCTACTGTGCTTTACAGCACTCTCTGAGCAGTTTACACTGTTGTTATATTGCCCCCAACAATCTGGGTCTTCATTTTACTGACCTTGAAAGGATGAAAGGCTGAATCAACCTTGAGCTAGTTAAGATCAAACTTCTGGCTGAGGGCAGAGTTATCCTGAAATATTGCATTTTAACCACTGCACCATCACACATAACTTTTTTTGTCCCCACCCCCGGCCTTATCCTCTCTTTTGTGTAACAGGAGCAGTTCACAAAAAATTCATAATGAGAAAATAAATCTGGAAACCAATCTGAACCTGCATAGAATGATCTATTTTTATTGTATTTTAGACTACACATCAGTGTGTAATTGGTCAGCGTAGCTCTGTTGTTTAAAAGACAAGTTTGGAATTGTACATTCACAACCTTTGGATTAGACAATACAGATATAAGTGAACAGTTAGCCTGACCAAATTTAATGTGAAACTATGATCCTTAAATATTGTTTTTTTGGGGGGAAATGTGGTGTGTCCCAAAATGCTTTGTATGAGAAACTCTCAGAAAATGTTTCCATCTGCTTCACTACTTCCTAACAAGACCTTGTTGATGATCCAAGCTCTGTAAAGGACCTTGGAATACTCATCTCTAATGATTTAAGTGCTCGATCCCACTGTAACTACATAGCCAAAAAGACATTAAGAATTGTTAACCTAATCCTACATAGCTTTTTCTCTGGTAATATCACACTACTAACGAGAACATACAAAACATTTGCTAGACCAATACTCGATACAGTTCATCAGGTCTTGGAAACTCACATTAACATATCTGATATTAGCACCAAGTTGAAAAAGTGCAGAAATTATTTCACAAGAAGATTCTCCACTCCTCTACTTGTTGTGAATACCTTATGCCACCAGACTTGGAAATTCTAGACCTAGAAAACCTTGAATTCACGCCACTTCGGTTTCTAATCATACATTGCAATGACTTACCTATCAATGAATACTTCAGCTCAACCATAACAACAGAAGAGCACAACAATAGGATACAAACTCAAGGTTAACCTCACCAAAACTTGATTGCAGGAAAATATGACTTCAGCAAACAGAATGGTCGAATGTCCAGAATACTCTACCTGACTGTGGTTTCTTCCCCAAACCCAAAACTTTATATCTATAGACGTCTACTATTGACCTCACTCCTTTTTCTAAGAGGTCTGTAGGGGGTGCATAAGCCACCACCAACATGCACCGTCTAGCCCTGTCCTATATTCTTTTATTTTTATGGTATATGTACCCATTTCATGTATTCATAACTATGTATATACTTATACCTATTATCTTGAAAGTGATTGACAAATCAAATAAATAAAAATAAATAAAAAAATCAAGATAGATGTGCTAAGCATATTTTTGAAAAAGCATTATTGAAATCAGTAGAAAATTTCTCATCCCTTTAATTGTGCTTGAATAAATTGTCACTGTTTGTTGCCCTCAAAGCAACATTACAAATAAACAAAAGATCATTTTAACAATGAAAAAATAATTGACTTAAATTCTACATCAAATATAAAGACAGAACTATCTATGACTACCCAGTTCGACCAGCTAAGATCTGCTGTGTACAATTAGTCTTGCTATCTTTCTCTTCTCTGGAAGAGTGGCATTAGCAGTATTCTTGCAATGTCTATATTGGGAATTGCACAAAGTAGTACTGCTGTCATGGAAACATTACCTGATGGCCTCTGTTGTAGAGTTCTTTCCTCCTTGAATGCATGCTAACTCAATACTGCACAATAATGGCTTGATCAACCTTAGACATAAAGCTTCAATACAAGATTATTTGTTATTAACTCTAATGAATGCCTTCCAACAGTACAATTGCTGTACTGCTTATTATTAGATAAGCAGAAGAGAACATGCATTAAAATTCATTTTAGAGTCCCATGCTGTAGCTATTTGGTTGAGTCCCCACCATTTTCCGGTCTTATAAAATAACAGGTAATTTAATACTGAATATGCCTGGAAAAAAAAGAAATGATCTGAATTTCTAGTCAAGGTAAGCGAAGTGAAAAAAAAAAAAAGGGGGNAAAAAAAAAAGGGGGGGGGAGAATTTAAATGCACACATTTCACTTTTAATATGGGAACACAAAATGAATTTATTGTTTCTTTGTAAAAGTGTTAGAAATCATTGCAATTTCAACTTTTGCCTATAGACTAACAACATTTACAGACATGCTAACACTGCAAACTATTTTCAGATATTCAAGAAACCTACTTTGCCACTGAATTATTCCCTGATTTATGAAAATAGTCTTGGCCTAAAAAAGAAATGCTTTTTGGCAAGTAAGGCAACAAATATCCTGAAATATTATGGTTTCAGAATCTGAAAGTAGAGGTTATAGCCCTGGAACAAGGAGGACATATTAGATTTCTTACAGAATTGATTTGGCTTTGGGGAGAGTGGGGCAACACTGTGATTTTGCATTATTTATACTTCTTCCTGATTCTATAGATCATCCTTCTTCCAAGGAAGGTTTCCTTCCTCCTTCCCTCCCTCCCTCCCTTCCCTTCCCTCCACCATTTACAGACCTCAGCAGTTAAAACAACAAAAAAGAATTAACAAAAAGTTCCTCAGCCAAACTGTGAAGATGCAAAGACGCCCTTTTGCAATCCCCCAATTTGTATCTGTTAGATCGAAACTGGCCAATAAATCTCAGAAGGCACAGTTTTACCTCCATATGTCATCTAATTATGTCAGAGATGAAAAATGCAACACTTAATACTCTCATTTAAAAATTAGAAGGTTTTTTTTTTTCATCTATTCTCTGATGATTTCATTTCTTCTGAAGAGCCTTACAAAGGTTACAATTTGTACTTTTCCTATTTTAATCAATACAGAAGTTAAAAGTTTTGGGCTTCTTAATCCTGTTTCAGAATCAGATACGAGCTTGACTTTGGCAATGTTTCATTTGCTTTGAGGTAAAGTGCCTTTCTGCATAAATCCTCACATTGAGACCCAAGCTAACTCTTGTGGTCTGCATCCACCTTTACTTGAATACACTTCACTTTTGTGAAATTGAACAGTTAAAAATATTTTTAATTCTGTTGATTGGAAAAAGAGAGGGGCATCGAAAAAAATACCTAAATAATGTCTTATGGAGGGGGTGGGGGGAAAGTCCCTCAAAATATAAGCCTGATATAAGTATCAGAAAAACCACAGCGTGAAACTTTTTATCAAAACCTGCTTGGCAAGACTGAGATATAAGTGATTAGATTTCACAATGTGAAAATGCATTCCTTACCATAATATGTAGCAAACTGAAATAGTGCACACAGCAATCAGTCCATAGGTCCTGCTGGGATATTCATGATGGGTCGTTCTCATCTCAATTAATATAAAGGGTAAAACAGTTGTATGCTACAATGAAAGCAAGATAGGAGAAAACAATTCATACAAATGATATTTTGTATAAATTTATTTATTAAATAATTATTGAATTAGCAATAATCATCAGCTCTTTCAAGAACATTCCAGTGATCCCTTTAGTTCCAGCCATTCATTTTATCTATTGTTTACCCTTGTTCAACTTCCTTCAACATTCAACTTCCTTCAACCTTGCCAAGCATTCTTCTATTCCAGAGGTCTCAAACTTAGCAACTTTAAAACTATGCTGGCTGGAGAATTCTGGGAATTGAAGTCCACAAGTCTTAAAATTTCCAAGTTTGGGGACCCCTGTTCTATCCATTATCTATTCCCATCAACTTTCCAAAGTATGTAAGTTCTTATGGTGCCTTCTTGAAACTAATTATTGTATCTTCTTTTTCTTGCTCTTTCTCAATATTCAGCTTTTTGCAACCGTAAGCTGCAGTTAGATGACTTTTTAGAAATAAAAAGTGTTATTTAATATTTAATAGAATTTCTCACCAGCTCTTAAAAATGCTGGTGGTAACAATGCAATAATTAACATAAATTGAAGAACAAATGATATTTCTATTTTATATACACTGCTTCACAATCACTATATTTTTGTCAAGACTTAGCCTAAGCAGAATGTTAAGTTTCACAGTGTGATTTGTCAGGAGTATTAAGTAATAATAATACTAATATTATTATTTAATATTAGTTAATTATTTAATATTATTGTTTAATATTAATATATAATTATATATTCCTATATACAGGAGTATTAAATTTTAAGTGGTGTTTAGACTCACAGTTGACAACCAAATAAAAACCAGTATAAATACAGATTCAGATGCAACAATTACAGTATGAAGTAATAGTAGAAACAAACTTACTGGAAAGGAAAGATAGTAAATAAGAAACAAAGAGCTACTATTGTCCCAAGTACATAAGAATCTTACGTAGACCTCTGAGTAAATTAAACATATATGGGATCAGAGGAAAATAGTCCTCTGGTTCATTGGTAGCTGATTAAAAAAAACCAGAAACAAGTGGTAAACATCAGTGGAGAGCTTTCATAAGTGACATATGAGGTTAAAAAGAATCTCCCAAGAATCTGTTTTGGAACTAATGCTTTCTAATACATCTAAAATGGAACTGGAATTAGCAATATTTGGATATTTAAAACAAACAAACAAAAAGCAATGAAGAACTTCATAAAATTAACTTTACACTGGGCATTGTAATCTAATTTATATTTCAATATGCAAACAATGTGTATTATGACAACCGTGCCTCCCTCCCTCAAAACTGGAGTGTTGAGCAGTTACAAGTTTCACATCGAGGATTAACAAGGAATTAAAATAATACTGCCAATATCGTTTTTTAACAAATCTTATGGTGTGAGCACACTTGAAATATTGTGTGAAAAATGTTACTTGTAGAGATAGAAAAGTTGCAGAAAAAAACACCAAAATGTTTTCTCTATGATGAATGACAATATTTGTGGTTTTATAGCTTAGAGATAAAAGGTGAGAATATGGCAGAAGTGTATAAATACAATGTGCATCTGGAAAAAATGAATACACAGATATTTATACCTTTCTCATACTAAAATCCAAATTCATCTGATTAGTTAACCATAGATATTCAGAACAGGACACAGTTAATGTGATTTATCAATGAAAGAGATGATTATAGACAGTATGTGGATTTATACAAATACTTGTTTCTAATGAGAATGTTAAGTACATTTAATTTCTATCTATGCTTCAAAAACCCAGAAATCCATAAATTAAGTATTTTAAGATTCATGTAATATATAAGATATAAAATATTTTGTTAAGTTATTTTGCTTGATTGGAAAGTCGTTATTCTTTTATTATTTCTATTAACAAGCTCTTGTTACTAATATATCAAAAATGGAACAGGTCTACAATCTATTCATAACAATTTTCTTTAGGTATCCTTTTCTAATTGATACGTAGTGATATAATTCAGAATACTGTATATACTTCCTGTTGCTGTCTGAGCTGCTACACTAGATGGCCAAGCAGAGAATTGCCAATGCAGTCATAGGATGCATCAACAAAGGGATAGCATCAAGATCACAAGAAGTGATAATACCACTCTATACTGTACTAATGAGGCCACACTTGAAATACTGAGTCCAGTTCTGATTGGCACGATACAAAAAAGATGCTGAGGCCTTAGAAAGAGTGCAGAGAAGAGCAACAAAGATGATAAGGGTTCTGGAAGCTAAATCATATGATGAATGGTTAAGAGAACTAAGTATGTCTAGCCTATCACAGAGAAAGTTTAAGGGTGACATGATAGCAGACTTCCAATATTTCGGGGGCTGTCAGAGAAGAGGGGTCAGCCTATTCTCCAAAGCACCTGAGGGCAGGACAAGAAGTAATAGGTGAAAGATCATTCAAGAGAGACTGAATATATAACTAAGGAGAAATTTCCTGTTCATGAGAATAATTAATTAATGGAATGGGTTGTGCGGGTGCTCCATCACTGGAGATTTTCAAAAAGAGATTGAACAACTAACTATTTGTTCAAAATAGTATAACATCTCCTACTGAAGCAGAGGGCTGAATTACAAGACCTCCAAGGTCCCTTTGAATCCTATTCTATATTGACTTTCTGGACACCTCCTACAGACATTCCTGCCCTCATCCTTTGTTAATGTTTAGCAAATGTTTAGCAAACCTCATGCTTTCCACTGCCTGTCCCAAACTCAAGCATTTGTCCAGGAACAGCATATCCTCCAAAATAGACAAGTTTTGACTTTTATAATGGTGCATACTTCAAATTGTTTTCAATACTTAACAGAACTTTAAATAAAAAAAGTATAAACAAATGTCATCAACCAGAATTCCGGCCTTTCAGATTTCAAGACAAATTATATCATAAATTGCCACACTTTGTTCATCTCTCATCCAATCTCCACTCAAATTGACACACGTCGAGAAGTAACCCCTAAACCCATAGCTTCAGGTGTTACATGTTTCAATTTCTGTCAGTGAATAAAGAATGAAAAATGAGAAGTTCAGTGCTTAATAAAAAGCCATTCCAGTGGTTCTCTTCTTAACTTCACAATAACTACCAACTGATGGGAAATGAGGCATATTACAGCATCTTCATTCTAGAAAGCAACCATTTTATGCTATTTTAAGTTAAATGAATGCGATTGTAGCTCATAAGTAAAAAAAATCATGCAATTATCAATATATGCCATAAAACCTGCAACAGAGACATTATTATATTATTAACTTTTAAAAGCAAAATTATTTTTGACTTATGAATGTGGTTACAACACTCCCTCATGCAAACAGTATTAAGTTAATGCTAGATGAAGCTACACTGCCAAGCATGCGCCAGCATAATTAAATATATTGCCTCCAAGAGGTTATCGATTTCTAGTCATGACACATTTTCCTTATGAGGTGGCGCAATGTTAGTACTTCAGATGTGCTGGCATGCATTTTTCAGTGACTAAGCCTTAATCCATCTTCCTGGCTCCTTGCCACTGACGCACTGACATCTGCAACTACTCATGTCTGACAATCTCATGCATGAACTACGTGGCTTCAGAGCTGAACAAAATTAATATAGGAGTTTTTCGGTATACACTGAGCATTATCAGAAGCAGATAAGGTGATCAATTTTCAGAGGATAACATACCTATTACAAATGTTGTTATGTAAAATTATATACATATTATAAGATTGCAGCATCATGAAGTATAATTCAAAGAATTAAATGTTAAGTAACATTTTGTACAGTGTTGATTATTAATTATTATTTAGCATTTTATGAAAACATGACAGAAGAGAAATAAACATATATAATGCTAATGTAATATACATGCAGAATTGCAAGCCTGGGATAGTATGTTAAACAAACTACAATAAAAACATTAATGTTTCACAATTAACATTAATAATTCTCTATGTCTCTTCCCCAGATTCCATATTGTTAGTATACTATAATATACATATTATGTATCACATATACATAAAGTACGTAACATATTAAAAAAAAACCAATATTTTTATGAAGCTCCCCAAAATGCCATGTACCAAGTCCAATGCTCATTTCTAAATAGTTCTCCTGTGAAATAAAGGATTATTATTTTTTATTTGACAGATGAAGATTCCAGACAAGAACAGATGGGCAGTCAAGTATCATGCCAACGACTGCCAGGACAACCAGTCATTTCAATGGAATGCTTTCTACATGTTATTGTCAAAGCATAGTTCTGAAACAGTAATAGTCCAACCACAATCCCAGATGGATTTATAAGTTTTTCCAATTTATCTAGTATCATTACATTACTGGATACCTATGTAAAATTGGAATGGGATTAAACCTTAACTTCTCTGGTCTGTTCCAAAGATGCTTTTTCAAACAGCAACTAGTTTTTGTTTTTCCTTGAAGAGGTTTCACTTCTGAAGAACTGTAGAAGCTTCTTAGATGAGAAGCGAAACCTCTTCAAGGAAAAACAAAGAAAGACCAGTTGCCTTTGGAAAAAGCACCTTTGGGACAATCATGACCTGGAGAATCACCACAGACATTTTCTGGTGTGTAACCTCTGGACTGTTTAGTCAATGGTAATGTGAACATGCACATATCAATATCTATAATTTTGCTTCTCTTTACTTTTAGTAGTTAGCAGAAATACGAGACATTCATCTGAACATTATGTAATGTATCCATTATGATATTTTAAAAAAATTAAGTGTAGTTAATTTTATATGATGAACCAGCATTTTATTTCAAGCAACAGTAATTGGTGTTTTCGTAGCACAGTGTCTTTTTCTGGTTTGTAGGCCTACATAGATCTTGGTTTAACATTCTTTCCTCTTGCTTTTAAGTCTATTAAGGGCAGTAATTTTTGATCTGATTGAATCTAAATGGTGACCATATAGATATGGGGCATAGCATAAAACTAGATAAATATAGGAAGTATCTGACAGGAAGTCACATATAAGAATATCAAGACCTTCTCTCTTCTGTTCCAGAAGTCATAATGGATAAAAAATAATGACAAGAAATAATGAATTTACGTTATAACAAGGTAAATTTTGACCAACGATTAGAAAAACTATCTAAAGGCCCGGTCCCACTGGCCAACGGATGCAAAACGTATGCATAAAGGACACAGCGAACGAGCAAAATTTTGGGTGTGGCTTCATCTGTTGTCATCCGCTCCAAAAATTGGCGAAAATTTGCAAAAACAGAACGGAAAAGAATGAATGTGGATAGTATGTAGTGGGGATGTTAAACGGATGTTCATAGGAAGCCTAGTGGATGACAGCAGATGAAAGCAGATGACACCTCCGAAGGGCTTCTGGGGGAGAATTGCGAAGCGGATGCATAGCGTAAGGGGCGGATGCATAGCGGATGATGCGGATGCATCACGGACACCTATAGGAAACAAAGGGGATGCCGCGTGGATGTATATCGGATGCAAAACGTTCACTGCGCATGCGGGGAGTATGAATTGCATCAGCTCCGCGGATATAAAAGGATGCACAGCGCAATGTAGTCAGCATCAGGGGAAAGACGTTCTGCCACATACATCTAGCAGGAACACCATGGTTCGTCAGTCAGGCAAGAAGGGAACCTGTGGCCAACTCGTTCCAGCCCTGGCAAGAAGGCCAGAAGCAGCATCCCACCCCCAGGCACTGATTCTGAAGCTGCTGCTGCTGTGGTGGACCAGCCCCAAGGTCCTCAAAGCCCTGCTGCTGAAGGGCCCTGTTGCTCAAGCCCTTGAAGGCCCTCTGCTCAAGCCCCTGAAGGCCCTGCTGCTCAAACCCCAGAAGGCCCGCTGCTCAAGCCCCTGAAGGCCTGCTGAAGCCCCTGCCAGAGGAATGAAGAGGCAGGGAAGCAAAAGGGAGAGAGGGAAACAGTACACTGTTTTCCGAGGAGGCATGAGGATGAAGTGCTGGAATGGCTGAGGGAAGAACGAGTACCTCTGGAGAAAGGGCCACAAGAAGAAACAGGCAGCTTGGAGAGACAAGGCAGAGAGCCTGGGGTACACTGCAGAAGTACTCCAAGTACATGCACACCTGGTATGACAAGCTACACCTCAAGGAATCCAGGCAGGCCGCTGTCAAGCTCACTGACCGGGAAATGTACGTCATGGTCAAGTGCAGTTCCTGGAGGGTGAGATCCGCCACCGAGGAGCGCCCCCTCTGAGCCCTCTCTCTCAGACAGCCCACAGACAGCCAGTCCTCTTCCAGCCGGAGCCAGCGAGCCTGTCCAGGCAGGTTGTCTCAGAGGGCCCCACGGCAGAGATCAGGAAAGACCCCCCGACAGCTGCACTCCCCATGCCAGCAGACTGGAGGATCTGCGGAGGATGACGCCTGCTGTCACAAATGGAGGAAGAAGCAGCACGACCAGAGGCCAACCCACCCCCACCCCCAGCTCCAAAGGATGCAGACAGAGAGGCAGACTGGAGGGGCCAGGACCACAGATGTCCTGTTGGAGGATCAGGGACACAATGAAGACCCACACAGAACTTCTCTCTTCACTGTAGTCACATCGGACAGAGCATCCTCGGACCGGAAGCACCTTCATCACCTATGTGAGCCGAGACCTCATGGACCTGCCTGAGGCCCAGTACAGGTGATGAAGGAGATTACGATTCGCACTTCTGCACAACCCTCAAGGCCCAGCTGAACTGCACCGACCCAGTCCAGGTCTGCTCCTCCAGCCCAGGCGATGTCTACAGCCCTTCACGGCTTTCAACAGCCCCTCACCTACCAAGGCTACGACTACCAGGACTTCCCACAGCAGAAACAAGAACTTCCAGTCCAGGTCCCGTTCATCGCATGCCACAGATGCCACTCCTCCACAACTGGCAGACCAGACAGCCCCACTACACTTCTCCTTCCTCCAAGCCAGCCAAACCCGACAATCTGTCATCAGTATTGGCCTGACATCTCAAGTCCTTGATGAAGGGCCTCGTCAACCTCACGGGACTGAGTTCGCTCTCGGAACTTCCTGAACACAACATCCCCTGTTGTACCCTCAGGGCCAAGCCACCCCAAATGGTGCCTCAGACCAGCAACTCAAGCCACAGCCCACTCCACAGTCCCTGCCCGCTTAACAGCTAGACCATGGACATGACTCAGAGTGACTGAGAATAGTGTCAGAGACTGAGTTGTACTTGTTAAGTTTATCTTTGCTTAAGACACTTTTCCTTGGTTATTTTGCTTTTTAATAAAAGTCATAAAGTTTACCTAAGAAAGTTAATAAAGGTTATCTTTTGCTGAACACAACTTAATAACAGTTTACTTGGTTCATTTTGCTTATTAAATAAAGTCATAAAGTTAGAGAAAAGTTAATAAAGGTTATCTTGCTTAAGACACTGGTTCATTTTTTTTACTTATAAAGTGTTGGAGTGAAAAATTTTAACAAATCGGTTAAGCCTTTGCATGCTTGTGGCTAGATGATATGATAGTTGTGGGAATGATAAACCCTACAGTGCAACCATATGGGACTGTGTGGTCCATCATCCCACCTACCACACATATGGACCTTTATTATCAATACAATTCAATTTCATATGTGATCAACACATTTCAAAATAAACAAAGAGCTTTTAATTAATGTCCATTCATTTGTAGAGCCATCAACATACATGGACACAACTCTCATCAGTGTTATGCAACAGTCATCAAGCAAGCATCCATTAACTATCTATCATCCTGTCTTGCCACTCCACAGCTCCAGCTGGGGAGTTGCACCAATGTCTCAGGAGGTTGCGCTGCTTCTTCCCTTCACGTGAAGCTCTGTTGGGGCCTTGTACATCCACAGTGTCTGTCAGGTTACATCCTTGCCTCCATTCACCAGGCTCATGTCCCCATTGGCTTGTTGATGGTTGACCAAGTCTGTTTCGCAACACTTGGGTAGCGGTGGCGCATGAGATTGTGCAGGATGCAGCAAGCTTCCACGATGCTCCTCATAGTCTTCTGGGTTCATGCTGCATGGTGGTGAGAAGTATCTGGAACCTGTTGGCCAGGATGCCAAAGGCGTTCTCCACCACACGTCTTGCCCTGGACAGCCTGTAGTTGAAGATCTCTCTCATCACGGGTGAGGCATCTGGAAATGTAGGGCTTCATGAAGGTAGATTCTGAGAGGAGAACGCGTCATCACGCAACGATGAAGTAGGGCGGCATCTTGTGTGTCATTGGGTAGGGGGTCTGGATCTGGAAAACCATGATGAGGTTGCATTCCAGCCCATCCTTGAGGTCACTTGCGTTTTGTATACCTGGCTATCTGAAGCTGACCCGTTGCCTGAAGCATCGATGTAATGAACTTGTAGTCAGATCAAACCATGGCAAAGAGGATTATACTGAAGAAGCCCTTGTAGTTTGATCAGTAGACCGCTGAGTAGTGCTGGAGCTTTGCAGACCACGTCTTCCCATCTATGGCTCCAACGTTGTGGAGGAAGAGTCTTACCTCTGATACCACTCTTCTGCAAGTTTTACTCCAGCCTAGTTCAGTGGTGGGACACTTGAGGAGCTCCTCCCACAATATTCTTAGGAATGATGGCACTACACCACTTCTCTGACCATTTTGCTGATGCTGTTGTGTGGCACCCTTCCACGCATACCTGCATGTTTTTTGTATGTGTTGGTTTCATGAGGCCAGGTGCCGCAGAAGTCAGTGCCACCTTCAGTTCGGGGTCCAGGTTGGGACGGAAGTTGGTGGCTAGAGCTTGGTCAACCTGGGTCTCAGACGCTCTGAAGTTCGTCAAACATGGCTGGAGGCATCCTACATGAGTGATGGAATGCATGAGGGTCTTCATTCCTCAGTCCCACATCAACTGGTCATACAGTCCATAACATCCATTCTTTGGACCCACAACAGCTCTTGGACGTCTCCTTCCTTCTCCTTCTGTATAAAAGGTGAACAATCTGACACAGGTTTTGGTTCCGGTGATGAATGAGCGCAGCTATCAATACGGACTGGTATCATCATCCAATGGTGGAAACAATTGATGAATGTTGAGGAGCCAAGACTAAGGGTGAAGAGTTGTCTGTACACCGACAGTTGCTGGACATACTTGAGATCCAGATGAGTTTTCTCCCTCTTTTTAGAGGAAATATTATATGTGGCTTTCTGCTTAGTATGTTGTGCCTTCTAACCCATTCATCTAGTACATACTACCACGACAATCCTAAAATATGTGAACAAGAAATATCATTCCCAGAATACAAATTGTATTTGTCCATTGTGGTTTAATCTTTATATACAAGATCGATACGCTGTGCATCCTTATCTATGTATTCCGTGGCTAACTTAACGCTGGTGGTAAGACGTTCCGTGTACCTTTTGTTTCCTCCCTCCTACTTCTGTTTTCTCCCAGCTGCAGCGGATGTGAGTTGAGGGGATGGCCAGGGGATGCAGAGAGGATACAGCGGACGTTTAATGGATGATAATGGACATAGAACGTTTGTTGGCTGTATATGTCACGGATGTTACATCGTACACAGCGGAAAATTCATCCGTTCACAAAGTTTTGTGCAGCTCAAAACTTCTTGTGCGGATGAAATTGCAGTGGACGGATGCTCGACGTATAGAGCATATGAAACACGTATGCAATGAATACACAACGGATGCTAGCGTTTTCCAACGGATGGCAAACTTTTTTTAATGTTTTACATCCTCTTTGCATCCGTAAGTGCAGTGGGATCGGGCCTTAAGGGAAATGGCAAGTGGGCACTAGAACCAATGATCAGAAATTGTTTGGCTCCCTTTCATCAGAGGTTTTCATGTAAGGATTGGAAAGTTATACGTTGAAGATGCTCTTTAATCTGGATGCCCGCAGTAAACAGAGGGATAGATTTGATATCTAAATAACTCTTTTCAACTTTATGGTGCAATAATTTTAAATAAAAAATTGAAAGATAATTTCATCTTTAAGTAGTTTACACAAAATTCTCAAATGATGACCAGTTTTTGACAGCTAGAACTTTAAAAAAAAAAAGAACTTCTGGTGTAAAGCTTTATGATGTGTTTTCAATTCATTCTTTGGTGCATTTGATATAACCCCCTCCATCAATAGGGTGTTGGTTCTGCTCACTGTTATTTTTTTTATATATACATGCATTTGGATTGTATACCAAAAATGATTTTCTGAGTTTCCTTTATCTTTGAAGACTACTAAGAATAATTCTGCCTCTTTTTTTCAGTCCCATCAACATTTACAAAACAAAGAACTTTGCCAAATGTTTTAATATCACTCATAATATGAGACATTTGGGAGTTATTTGTGAAGACTCAAATTAAATGTTTTCCAATAACAACTTGAATAATAATGATTAACTTGGCAGAGATAATTCAGTTGAGAATTATAAGAATTATAAGTATAAGAATTTGGTCCAAAAATGGTTTAGGATCCCAGTTATTATAGGATGGTAGAATAGTTTTTGAACTTAACAAAAGATCCAAATAGTAAATCTCCTTCGGTTGCATACATTTTTATTTATTTGATATTGAGGGGAAGGATGATATTAGTTTCTGGTTTTACTAAAGAAAAAAAGTATACATCTGCATGCACCAACGGTAGAAAAATAACTCATAAACATAATCAATCTACTTTCACTTTTGCCTACTTCCATTATTGTTAAAGACACATTGAGTTACACTGACATGTATATAGCAGGCTTTGTGTAGAAAAGGTGTTATGTTAAACATGATGGAATGATGTTAATATTTGCTTATCACAGAAATCTCATTGGAGCTCATTTTAACCTTAAATTTGCTTAGGTTTATTACTGTTGTATTTTTATGACTATAATAGATTTAGCTATTATGATATTTCACTTTAATTTAGGCAATTGTTAATCATTATATGTATTATTGGGCCTGCTATATGCCCATGTAAAACAGAAAGCAATTAAATTAAAGCCCCTGTCCCACTGCACTAACAGATGCAAAGAGGATGTAAAATGTTAAAAAAAGCTTGCCACCTGTTGGAAAATGCTATACATCCGTTGTGTACTCACTGCATACGTGTTTCATACACTCTATCCCTCGAGCATCCGTCCACTGAGATTTCATCTGCGCAAGAAGTTTTGAACTGCACAAAACTTTGTGAACGGATGAACTTTCCGCTGTGTACGATGTNGGAAAGAGGGAGGAAACAAAAGGTACACGGAACGTCTACACAGCGTTAGTAGCACTGAAATAGAAAGGATGCACAGTGAACGGTTTGCATCCGATATACATCCGCTAGGCTTCCTATGAACATCCGTTTAACATCCCCGCTACATACTACCCACGTCTGTTCTTTTCCGTTCTGTTTATGCAAATTTTCGTCACTTTTTGGAGCGGATGACAACGGATGGAGACACCCCCGAAATTTTGCTCATCCGCTATGTCCTTTATGCATACGTTTTGCATCCGTCGGCCAGTGGGATCTAGCCTTAAAAATGTGAATATGAGAATTGGCCTTCATTATGAACTGACTAATATTTTTAGTGACAAAACCAAATTACTAGATTAGTCAGACAACCTATGAACCAGAGATCAAACAATGTAGATATTTTTTATTCTTAAAGTACCCTTGTATATTTTCATAAAATTGATATTTATTTTATATTTAAAATGTGCTAACATTGAATTCCATGCAGGGACAAAAGGCAGATGATAACAGTTGTGAAGATTGCATTTGTGGTCAGCCCACTCTGGGATGTCATGAAGAGACCTCTGCCACTCCCAAAATGGCATCTACTTCAGAGGTGTTATTCAGTAGGTTCTGACCAGTTCTGGAGAACTGGTAACAGAAATTTTGAATAGTGCGGAGAACTGGCAAATACCACCTCTGACTGGAGATTTTATAATATCCTTCCCCTACCACGCCCACCAAGCCACACCCATAGAACCGCTAGTAAAAAATTTTTGAATCCCACTACTGATCTACTTCCAGGATGTCACCATGCTTCTCTAGTTATGAAGGCCATAAGGCAGATCGATCAGTTCTCCTTCCCAAAAGTGATATTCAAAAAAGGTAAGTGAAGAGAGGCAAGGGGGCAGGGGGGAAGGGTGTGGGACCCATTGGGGCAGGAAGCAGGTCCAAGGCAAAGGATGGGTGTAGGAACACTGCAGCATCCCTGCAGTCAGTCATAAATGCAGGTGGATTGCCAAGTGCCTGGATTTTATTCATGTAACTGCAGGGGTAGTGCAACACCTGCCAACTTCAGGTACATGCAGGTTTGTTCAGAACCATTGCAATTTCTAACGCTTGCTGAATGAATGGTAGAAGGACTGTTTGAATACCACTTTGCTTTTTAATTAATATTGTGTCATATGTGAAACACAGATTCCCTCAACATCTACAGAACATATACAGAACCTCTTCAACATATTTATTGTAAAAAGCAATTGAAAATTTAATATAGTGTAACAATATTTATTTTATCTTCCAAAGAAGTTCCTGGAATGGTTTGTGTATAGAAGTGAATTCAACCAAATGTGGAAATTGTTGATACAAGACTCTCCTTGAACACATCCAGCAAAGAAGATCCTACAATCTTTATTTCATGGACAAACTGTTGTTACCATTTGGAAGCTTTTTCTAACATTCAAGTTGCCTTTGGCAAGGCTAATGCAGCATTGTCCTTGCTGACCTTTTCTGCTGACATTTCTGGCGTTCAATAAATTCTGAATGAAGCTACTAAAATAAATTTATTGTCTATTGTCTACTGACCATATTAACCCCATTCCCAATCTGTGCATTTGCACATAAAAGCATGACAGATTTCACTGAAAAACAGCCATAACAATAAAACTTCTTCATATTCTAATTCAGCTTCCCCAATTTATATTTTTTCAAAAAGACTGAATAAATAGAGGAGAGTAATACAGCCTTGTTTCACTCCTTTGCCAAACTGTTTTGCTATGTTCCTCCCGGATTATGGCTTCCCGACTTATGTATAGAGAACAGTGAGTTGTTCTGAATTTCCAATTTTCCTAAGAACATCCACAATTTGAAATAGTCAGAGCAATCAAAGGTCATTCTATAATAAACGAAACACATATTGACTTCTTTCTTATATTCTTTTTTTCCCAATTATCCAATAAGCATCAACAATAAAGTTTCCTGTTCCTTGACTTTTTTGAAAACCAGTTTTAATACCTGGTACTTCCCTTTCTATGTAAAGCCCCTGTCACACTGCACCAACAGATGGAAAGAGGATGCAAAACGGAGAAAAACACTTGCCATCCGTTGGTTAACGGCGATGCTTCAGTTCTGTACTCACTGCCTCCATTTTGCTTCCTCTCTATCCGTCCAGCATCCATCTAATTGACATTTCATCCGCTCAGAAGGTTTTGAGCTGCTCAAAAACTTTGAGCAGAAAATGTATCCAATGCATCCGTTCTGCATCCTCTAGGCATACGGGGAACATCCGTTCTGCAATCCATTACACATCTGCTATATCCTCTAGGCATCCACTGCGCATCCCGCGCAACTCAAATCCGTTCAGCGGTAAACGGAGCAGGGAGGAAGCGGAACGGACGTGCAGCGTTAGTAGCACGGACGGAGAAAAAAGGATGAAAGCGGGTGCAAATCGCATCTGCATCATCCGCTACGCATCGCTCTGCATCCTCTACTCATCCTCTAACCATCCTCTACACATCCTCTAGCATGCCGCTCTGCATCCTCTACGCATCCTCTACGCATCCGCTTTCCATCCGCTCTGCATCCTCCCCTGTCCGTTCCTTTCCGTGTTATCGCTCTGTTTATGCAAATTTTTGCCCTTTTGAGAGCGGATACAACGGATGGAACATTTTTCCCGTCCGCTGTGTCCTTTTTACAAACGTTTTGCATCCGTTGGGCAGGTGTGACAGGCCTTAAGCCTTTAATCTATATTTAAAGGTTCCTATACATTTTTTGCTAGCATGTGGTCATTAAGAACATTGTGTGATAGCTTACACACTGTGTTAATTCTCCCTTTTTGGTATTATACAGGACTGACCTCTCCAGTTCAATTGATCATTGTTGCATTCTCCACATTGGTAACAATTCTTAAATAATACTTCTGTTGGTCTCCTGAGAGATCTCCTCCCACACCTGGACTAAAGCATCCCCCAACTCCTGGACAGTCTGTGGTGCAACGTGGCATTGGTGGATGGAGCGAGACATGATGTCCCAGATGTGCTCAATTGATTCAGGTCTGGGAAATGGTCGGGCCAGTCCATAGCATCAATGCCTTCGCTTGCAGGAACTGCTGACACATTCCAGCCACATGAAGTCTAGCATTGTCCTGCATTAGGAGGAACCCAGGACCAACCACATCAGCATATGGTCTCAACAGGGGTCTGAGGATCTCAATCTCGGTACCTAATCGCAGTCAGGCCTACCTCTGGCGAGCACATGGAGGGCTGTGCAGCTCCCTAAAAAATGCCACCCCAAACCATTACTGACCCACTGCCAAAACCGGTCATGCTGGAGGATATTGCAGGCAGCAGAACATTGTCCACGGCGTCTCCAGACCCTGTCACGTCTGTCACATGTGTTCAGTGTGAACCTGCTTTTAATCTTGAAGAGCACAGGGCACCAGTGGCAAATTTGCCAAGTTTGGTGTTCTCTGGTAAATGCCAAACGTCCTGCATGGTGTTGGGCTGGCAAAGCACAACCCCCACCTGTGGACATCGGGCCCTCCTACCACCCTCAATGGAGTCTCTTTCTGACCGTTTGACAAGCCACATGCACATTTTGACCTGCTGGAGGTCATTTTGCAGGGCTCTGGCAGTGCTCCCCTGTCCCTCCTTGTACAAAGGTGGAGGTAGCGGTCCTGATGCTGGGTTGTTGCCCTCCTATGGCCTTCCATGTCTCCTCCATGTACTGGCCTGTCTCCTGGTAGCGCCTCCATGCTCTGGACACTACGCTGACAGACACAGCAAACCTTCTTGCCACAGCTTGCACTGATGTGCCATCCTGGATGAGCTTGCACTACCTGAGCCACTTGTGTGGGTTTAAACTCCCTCTCATGCTACCACTAAAGTGAAAGCACCGCCAGCATTCAAAAGTGACCAAAACCATCAGCCAGAAAGCAAAGGAACTGAGAAGTGGTCTATGGTCACCATCTGCAGAACCACTCCTTTATTGGGATGTCTTGCTAACTGCCTATGCTTTCCACCTGTTGTCTATTCCATTTGCACAACAGCATGTGAAATTGATTGTCAATCAGTGTTGCTACCTAAGTGGATAGTTACAGAAATGTGATTAACTTGGAGTTACATTGTGTTGTTTAAGTGTTCCCTTTATTTTTTTGAGCAGTGTACTTGTGATGAAGTTTGGAAATGATCTTTTATATTTCTTTTATCTTTATTACATTCTTAGTTTTTTTTCTTTCTTCTGTTCTTTTTTCTTGTACTTTTTACTCCTTTCTATTGTCTTTTCTTTCTTTAGTTTGTGTTAGATTTCACTATTACAATTACAATTGTTGAGAAATTTATACATATAATAAAATAAACACCATTTGTATTGCAAAAGATTCCCAGCTCTTCCTTAGTAGCATGTTGAGTGCCATTTTAATCACTTTATATTTTTGTCTGTAGCATTTTCTTGATAAAATACAGGAATGGTTTATCACTGGATTATTTTGCTCTGTATGAAATTAAGCTGTCTCAAAAGCGATCGTCCACATCTTCCTAGATCACTACTGCTCTGTGTAGAAATCTGGTTGCTTTAACTTGAAGCTAGGATGACTTCACACCTTGTATGAACCTGCTGGGAAAATATACCACCCGCATTCTTCACTCATCTCTCCCAGGAACAACTTCCTTCACAATGAAGCAGCATTACAGTCTTGAGATCATCAAACATCATGCTAATTTACATATTTGTTTAATAAATCCAAGCTCCCTGAATTCACACAGCCTCAAAGCTAAATCTAACACTCCAAACAGTTATTTAACATACTACCCAAATTTCTGGGAACCAATGTTAGTAAATAGGGAAGGAAAAATTTGAGAGATTAAATGCAGAGTAATATGTTTAAATGACACAATGTGCATTTGGATTTTATAAGACAGCCAGAGTCTATTGTATTTATAAATAAATACAATTTAGGGTTTGTTGTTACTAAGGTTTGTACACAATTTGTGTTTGCAAGACATTTTACCATTAACAAACCATGAACAGATGGTTTGGGAGCTAGTATTCTTGTATTCTTGTTCAGGGCAGGAACCTGAATAGATAAAATAAGCAACAGGATACTTTATCTACTGCTGGTAGAGACATCAGAAGGATTACAGGCTTTTATCAAAATGACAAAAGCAGTATGATGTCATAATTACCATCCTTTTGTATATGATGTATGAAATGCACTTACTAGTGCAACAAAACTACACCTGAGTTTCTAGATGTAACATCTTGAATATTTAAAATACTTTTTTTAGATCAATTGTTATAGAGGAGACAGAATAAGGAACTGATGATTCAATTCAACATAACAATTCAAAATGTTCCATATTTTTACATACATACAAAATGTTACATATTTATATACATACAACAATTCAAAATAACAATTCATAAAATAAAAATATTTATTCATTATTTGAAGAAACACTGTATATCCTTTTCCTAAGGCTATATATAGTTCAGACCATAAAACAACTACATGAGGTTGATTTTATGATAAAGTGGTCTCTGCCTAAAATGGAGCAATAAAAAAAAAATCACCATAAAGTGGATTGAGGACAGCATTTTTGGGAACACATATGGTATGCTACATCTTTCATTCCAAAGAACCAAACATAGCAGAAAGCATAACAGTTTAGGATCATTAGGCTGCAACAATCAACAACAGAACTGCAGTAGAAGGAAATATGAAAGAAATCCCCCCTACAATGATTAGGACTTGTATTAGGCAAGTACCTGTCAGTAATTAGTAAACAGATTGAATGTAAGATTGTATTTTTTCAGGTTTCTCAAAGATGAAAATATACAGGAGTAAGAGATTAGATGCTGGAAGGATTGGCAAAGAAGTGGTGGGAAGAAAGAAGATTACTAGAACATTCCTGAACTTTTCCAGTAGCCTCATAACTCCCCACCTCCATATTCACAGGTGCAGATGACTGAACAAAGCAGTAATTCTGATTTGGCTTCATCTGGATTTCACATTCCTTTTAGCTCAGTCCCCATATGATCTCATCTCTCTGGCCGTATAATGTACAATCAAGCAGTTGCTTCTCTTAAATGCCCCGGGAATGACTATGTCACATGTGTTCCCAGATGAAATCCCCAAATAGGCTCCTGAGTCTAGAGAAGAATTTTGGCAAGTCAACCTAACTTCAAATTATTGTAAATAAGAAATCTGGCGAACTGCCTCTTTAAATGCACAAACCATGAAGGTAGAACTTTTTATTTACATTTTTAAACCACCTAATAAATGAAGCTCCCTACAATAAAGCACACTAAAAATCATTTGAATCAAAACACACTGCATAATATCAACGCCAAATAAACTACTAGGTGAATGTGAGGCTGTCATCCAAAACTAAAACCTTAATTAAAGTACAATTAAAAGCCAGCAACAAAGGCTGGGAAAATAGAAAGGTTTTCACCTAGTGCCAAAATTATGCTACTATGGGTGCCAGTGTGGGGACAAAATTCCATAAATAGGATGCTACTGCAGAAAAACTTCCCTCACAAAGGCCCACCTCATCTTCTCTGATGAGATGACAGAGAGACAGGCCTCATTAGATGACTTGAAGCTTTGGGTTTTACATAAATAAAATTAATTTGATATATATCAAATTAAACAAACAAAAAACAGGAAAAATATAAGAAAGAAAAAAGGAAAGAAGTGAACTCACCCCCCCCCCATAATTAACTTCTGCCTTTCCTTCTATCAAATAATTGCAGTCTTACTCTTTTCCCTTTCTCTTCAATGCTAATCCCCCAAAGCTATAAATCATCAGTTCCATCTTTCAGTAAAAAGTCCATACAAAGCTTTTAGTTTTTTTTAAGTCCGTATTTTTTACATTCTCCAAGTGCTATGTGCTGCTGCTACCAGAGAGAAACGAGAGCACTGATGGTTAATCTTTTCGTTGTTATGGGCCCNTTTACATTCTCCAAGTGCTATGTGCTGCTGCTACCAGAGAGAAACGAGAGCACTGATGGTTAATCTTTTCGTTGTTATGGGCCCAAAGTGCGTGTGTGTATGTGTACACGTGCCTGCACCCATAATGCAATGCACGCATAACCACTTATGCTCCCCTGCCCCCCATGCATACGTGCCTGACCCCATGCACTCCCCCATACATGCGCATGCATTTCCAGCATGCACCCCACCTCCTGCACATGCGTGGCAGATACCCAACAATCAGCTGGCTGGCGGGAGTCTCACGCACATGCACAGTGAAACTGAGTTGGGCTGATGGCTCGCATGGCAGCAGAGATGGCTCTGCGTGCCACTTCCACCACACGTGCCACAGGTTCGCCATCATGGAACTAGAGGAAAAAGATATATAATCTGCTTGTATAATGTGATATTATGTTCATGATTTCCAATATGTTATGTTAACTACATAATTTATTCCATTTTTCTTTATTCTAAGGATTTCAAATATTCTAAGTAGTAGTCTAAATTAAACTCAAATGTGTTTGATGATAGGTACAGAGTCATACAACCCTTGGCCCTGGCTTGCGAACAGTTTTCAGCTATGAGCCCTCTTTGATTGTGTTACTGGAGTCGGCACAATTCTAAAAAAGCAATCATTCATTAAAAAAAATCAATCTCTCATAAAAATAAATAATAAAGTAGACAAAATATAAAACAATTGTATATGATTTTTTTAAAAAGGACCAAATCTATTTTGAGATTCTGCTCACTAGGTGGCATTGGACAAAATTCTTCAACTATTACCATCCCAAATATTTGTGAGTGGGTTGCCCACTCAATACACTTAGCCAGAATCTACTGCATAATTTGCTACCTTTTGAAATGGCAAATCAAATCCTAAAAATCACCTTTCAATTTTACGTTTTAGATTTTTCTTACCCATACAACTCAAACATACAAAATTATTATTCTGTAAATTATTAGATAAGAATGATTAAGCAGAGAAACTCTAAGAAATAATAAAAGCTCAGGAGAATGATAATGGGATGGCAAAAAACATCGCCATCCTTTCTAATACTGTTCCAATGTATTATACTGCAGAAAACCTCAATGTGGTTTATATTTTATTTGGCAATAATAATGTTTTCTTTTAAAAAATGAAGTGTGTGTTCAAAGGAGTACATGAAAGCATATAGCTGGAACAGATGGCTTAAGGATGCCAGAATGAATTGATGCTTCCTGCTGCTGGAAACTACAGAGATGGCATGTATGGCTGCCAAACTAGTTTGGCTTAAGGTATATCTAACAGACCATGAGCTGATACAAGAAGAGAGGGTGGTAAAGAACAGCATAAATCCAGTTAAATAAGTATCATTTATAGGTTGTCCTCAATTTAAGAATTGTAAAGCAATTCTAGTGACTGCATTTAGGGTGCTTGGCAACTGGCTCATATTTATAAATTTATAAATGATTGCCAAGTGCCCACAATCGTGTGATTGCCATTTGCAATTTTCTCTGCCACCTGCCACAGAAAGTCAATGGGAAAACTGGCAGGGAAGATTGAAAGCAGAGGGGAAGGATGGGAGCTGGCTTTCTCCTTCGTGCATGACCGCTTCGTTCACTGGCTGACATTACAATCCCAATTATTATCATAAATTGACGTCTACCTGTTCAAACAGCTTTTTTACTGGCTCTTCAAATGTACATAAAACAACAGAGTGGCTCTAAAAACCAGAGGTGGTGTTCAGCAGGTTCTGACCAGTTCTGGAGAACCGGTAGCGGAAATGTTGAGTAGTTCAGAGAACTGGCAAATACCAACTCTGACTGGAGATTTTACAGTATCCTTCCCTTGCCAAGCCCACAGAACTGGTAGTAAAAAAAATTGAATCCCACCACTGCTAAAAACCCTTCACAAAAGTGGGCATCTTTTAGGAAGCAGCCATTAAGAATCAATACTAAAAGCAATCACAGGTAAAAATAGTTTACAGTGTACATGTAATTTAGAAAACACAAAATTTGATGTCTCTAAATAGCATGAAGCAAAAATGATAAAGAATCCTGATTTTAAATATCCATTATCTTTAACTGATTTTCTAAAAGACTCATTGGTGAAATAAATCACAAGTGGTAAAGTTCTGGGGAAAGAATGCTCAAAAAACATAAAACTGGCTTAGATTTTAAAAGATATTACAGTAGATATGATCCGAATTTCTATCCTTATAACCATTATTTCTTTTTTACAATAATTTTATTAACATTTACAAATATAAAAATAAAAAACTAGTAGAACTAAGAAAAATAAAAAGTACAGAAAAATATTTAAAAAGGAAAATTAAGAAACAGTAAATAATAAATTATAAAACACAATTAAAAGAAAAAAGATATGAAGAAATGACTCCTCCCTTCATCAAGACAAATACAATTTCAAAATGTACAACCTTCTCTAATATTATAACAAAAATTCTCTTCATGTAACTCATTGCTCACCTATAAATAAATTTTAAAGACTTGTCATTCAGTTGTAATCAGAAAAAATCTTTATATCAATAGTATATACACTGATTCATTAAAAAGATACACTCCTGTCTATTTTGCAAATCTATTTTTTGAAAATCTATTATAAAATATGTCAGTCTTCCTATGTTATCCATGTGATATTCATAATATATACCAATCATATATGATCATGGAAGCCTATATTGAAACTCTAAACTTTAGTAAAAAAAATGTAAAAGCTGCTGCCTTTTTGTAGCCTGCTGTTAAAGCTGCACTGTATTGTTTTGCAGCCAAGACAATCATTCAAAGCCACTAAATTACATCACTCTCATGAGTGTTTTGTTTTTTAAAAAAAGTTTTCTAAACCACTATCCAAACCTCATTTGACTTTTATATTGTTCCTTAGAATGACAGCAAGGAAAATATTTTATTTTTTTAGTTTAAACAAGAGCAACGATATCTCTGGCCGAGTGCTTTAAGACTGTGCTGATCAGTTGGCTGGAGTCTTTACCCCAGTCCACTATTCCATCTTGTTTGAAGGTTTCCACCATTGTTCTGCTGCCAAAGAAGTTCACTCTCAATAACCTCAATAATTATAGACCAATGACACTCACTCCTATCATCATGAAGTACTTTGAGAAATTGGTCTGCCAGCACATCATTTCTGGTCTTCCGCATACATTTAATAAACACCAGTTTGCATACAGAAAAAATAGATCTGCAGAGGACGCTATAGCCATCACTCTTCACATGCTCTGACTCTCTGAACTCATCTAGAACAGCGGGATGGCAATGTGAGGATGCTTTTTGTGGATTTTAGTTTCGTGTTAACACAATTCTTCCACATAAACTAATGTCTAAACTTCTGGACCTTTGGGCTTTCTAATTCAATCTGCCTTTGGATTATGGATTTCCTGTCTGGCCGCTCACAGAGGATGATCAGATCAGGTAATCATATCTCTTCAGCCCTTATTCTTAACACTGGTATTTCATAGGGTTGCATGTTGAATCCCTTACTCTATACGCAGTGGTTCCCAAACTTTTTCAGCCCACTGCCCCTTGGTGCTACAAACTCATCCTCAATGCCCCCCATCCAGGAGTGGGATTCAAATTTCTGTGGGTGCCTAATTTGAGGGTGTTGACTTGCTGGTCACGTGACTGGTGTGGGGTGACTTGCTGGTAACGTGACTGGCTGGGTGTGGCTTGTGGTCACATGACCGGGTAGGTGTGGTTTGGTGGCATGTGATTGGCAAAACAAATTACAAGTGGTCCTTACTTAATGGCCGATTGTTTAGCAAGTGTTCTAATTATGGACTGGTCTCCCCAGAGTTACTTGACCTGTTTTTGGAGTTTTGACGGCCATGCACACACATACACACACACTCCCTTCCAACCCGTGCTGGAGCAGGTCATTGGACTAGAATCGGCAAAGCATCTCTGATTAGATTCTAGAAGTGAATAGAATCTAATCAGAAATGCTTTGCTGATTCTTGTTGATTTGTTTTATTTTTATTTCTTTATTTGATGTTGCTAAATTGCATTGACATGTGTGTCCCTTCTTGTGCACAGCCCAGAAGCTTGTGTAAAGCTGGGCTGCAAAGATTACCAACCTCTGCGCTTGCTCTACTTTTAAAACGGGCTGGCACTGCTGCCTATAGGTGGCCGCTCCACAGGTCCACCCCATTGAGCCTGCTGCACCAGAGGAACCTCCCAAGCAAGTCCTAGCGAAGCAGTGCCACCAAGTCAATGGGGTGAGCCTGAGAGAGGGAAAGAGAGAGAAAAGAAAGAGAGAAGGAAGAAAAAGAGAAAAGGGAAAGAAAGAAAAAGGGACAAAGAAAAAGGGGGGATGGAAGGAGGGACAGAAAGAAAAAGAAATAAAGGAGGGAGGGAGGAGGAGAGGGAGGAGAAAGATAATGAGATATCTATTCTAGTCCAATCACCAGTACATTTTGGTTTTGCCTTCTTCAGAATTGGCACTGTAATACATTGGGGAAAAAGTAATTTTTAGGGGAGATCTGGTCAAGGATCCTGTTTAAAAGCACTCAACAAAATGTGAGAGCTTCCTGATAGTCTTGACCATGTTTCGTCCACAAAACCTTTAATAGAAGCCAAAGGTGTTTCAATGTCCTGGCAAAAATGTTTCAGTGTGGAAAAGGGCCTCAGTCTAAACTTGGCCTCATTTCAATCTGATACATCAGGTCTCTCTCTCTCTCTCTCTCCCTCCCCCCTCCCTCCCTTTCTCTTTCTCTCCCTCCCTCCCAGACTGGCTTTGCTCTACTTTCCTGATGTGCCTGTGGAGTTGGCACCTCAAACATGGATGGATGGATAGATAGATAGAGACAGAGAGACAGATAGGTAGGTAGGTAAATATATTGACAGGTAGGTAGGTAGGTAGGCAGGAAGGCAGACAGAACTTTTGGATGGATGGATGGATAGATATGTTAGTAGGTAGGTAGGTAGGAAGGTAGATGGATGGATGGATGGATAGATAGGTAGGTAGATACGTAGATAGATAGATTGATATATTGGTAGGTAGGTAGGAAGATAGATAGATAGATAGATAGGTAGGTAGACAGATAGGTAGATAGATAGATCTTGCCTGACAGCAAGTTCACAGGCTGCCCCTCCTGCCAGGGAGCAGCCTGCCAAGTGCCCCCCCTCCCAAGGCACTCACGTCGTAGAGGGTAGTGCTGCTCCCTGCTTCCTGGAGCCAGTACAGGGCAGGGTTGAGGAAGCTCAGGGCAGGCAGTGGTGCAGCGTTGGAAAAGTAGAGCAAAGTAGAGCAAAGCCGTGCCACTGCCACTGCATTTGAGGTGCTGCCCCCGCAGGCATGTCGGGAAACATCAATTCCGGAGCTGGCCCTTCAATGGGTGAACCTGCAGGGACGGCTGGCGCCTTGAATGCCCCCCTGCCTCCTCTTAGCACCCCTCTGCCGGTCCCTTTGAGGATGCTAAGAGGTGGCAGGGGGGCAGCGCATTGAACGCGGCCATGGCAGCACATAACGTGCCACCGCTTCCGCATTGGAGGCGCCGACTCCAGAGTGTTACTACAGTCAATGGGTGAACCTGCAAGGCTGGCACTTTGAATGCCCCCCTGCCACCTCTTAGCATCCCCAAGGGGGCCAGCAGAGGGGTGCTAAGAGGTGGCAGGGGGGCAGTACATCAAACGCAGTGGCACGTAATGTGCTACCACTTCTGCATTGGAGGTGCCAGCTCCAGAGCGGTGCTCGTCAATGGGTGAAATTGCAGGGCCGGCCAGCGCCTCGAACATCCCCCTGCCGCCTCTTAGTATCCCCAAAGGGAATGGCAGAGGGGCGCTAAGAGGCAGCGGGGGGTGGCGTATCAAATGCGGCCACTGCGGCATGTAACGTGCCACTGCTTCCGCATTGGAGGCACCAGCTCCAGAGCTGTGCTTCAGTCAATGGGTGAATCTGCAGGCTCGGCTCCTCAAACACTCCTCTGCTGCCTCTTAGTGCCCCCGTGGTGGCCCCCTTGCCTCTTAGTGCCCCCTAAGGCATCCCACCGCCCCCCAGTGCGGTGGTACAAAGTGCCCCCCAGTACAAAGTGTACTGCCCACTTTGGGAACCACTACTCTATACTTTTTATGTGCATCACTGCATTCCCACTCATGTTAGTAATACTATTGCTAAATTTGCAGATGATACAACAGTGGGGGGACTTATCTCCAGGGGGGATGAGTCTGCCTTCCGAGATGAGGTGGATGGGTTGCTTTTGTGGTGTGGAGACAATAACTTGGTCCTCAACACCAATAAGACCAAGGAGCTTATAGTGGATGATAGAAGGAACAGATCAGANAGCACTTCAGAGGTTTAATGTCGTTGCCCAGAAGATCATTGGTTGCCCTCTCCCCTCTTTGGAAGAGCTTTATAGTTCCCGCTGCCTTAAGAAAGCTCAAAACATTCTCAAAGATCCATCTCATCCTGGGCACCCTTTTTTTGAACTATTACCATCTGGCAGACAGTACAGAATAATAAAAACAAGGACAGATAGGCTGAAAAACAGCTTCTATCCCGGGAAGTAGCTCTTCTGAATTCTGCTGTATAGTGCAGTGTTGGTGTGGTGTCGGGGGTTTCCGGTTGAATGTGTGGAGGGTGAAGGATGTGTGTTTGTGTTTATTTTCATAGTCATGGTTATGTTGTGTATTGAAGATGTTTGATTTCATTATACTGTCGTTGTACAATGACAATAAACTAAACTAAACAACATTATATGAATTCAGAGCATTCAAATGCAATGGTAACTATGACTATATTTTGCCAGAACATTATGAAAAGATCAAAAAGCCCAAATAATCTTATTTAATTGTAAGTCATAACTAATTATTTCTGAACTCAACTGGAAATGGGAAAACTTAATAAACTTAATCATATTTAGAGATAGCTTTAATATTTTGCACTAAAATAATCCAGAGACATAAAACTGTAGTGTGCAAAAGACTTAAAAGTCCTAAGAAATGTTATTTAATACTCATTATCAGTGAATGCAAAAAGACTGATAAAAATCTGACTTTTTTGAAACAATTTTATTTTTATAATCTAACATATCCAGTTTTTTTAATTGATTGATCAGATTAGGATTAACTCCTTGTGAGCATCTAAGCATATCTTCTTCAGGAAGATTTGTTCCCCAAGAATCACCATAATTGAATCTATCCCCTTGCTGTTAGGTGCCCTCTTCTTTTTCTTTCCACTTTTCCCAGAATTACGAACTTCTCAAGGAAACTGGGTCTTCACATAATGTGTCAGAATATGAAAATCTGAAGCCAGGTCATTTATGCCTTTAATGAAAACTATGGATTTATTTTAAATTCTATCATTTGTTTTCTTGATTATCATAATATTCCCAGGAATTTTCTCCAACACCAACACCGGAAACCATCAATATTCTTTCTATCCTGCTTCCACAACATCAGTTGTGACTTCTATGCAGTGTCAAAGGGAAAACTATTGCCTACAGATTTATGACCCTTGTTAACTCGATGCATCTAATTTTGTTTTCCAAAGCCTTAATGCCTGTTGTTTTGAGTGGTAATCTACTGTACAATTTTTCACTGTTGGTAATTGATCCTAAAAGGCAATCACACCTATCACTTCAATATGTTCAATGTCAATTTTAAGGCTGCCATTATTATCATTAGTTCAGTCTTTACATTTAAATGTAGTTCCTTTTTTTCCACTGTGCTCCTTGTCTTTCATTATAAGAACTTGCAGATGATTTATATTTTTAGCTGAGCAGTAGATTCACTATAGCAAAGATTATTAACGTTTCTTCCTTCAATTTGAAAACCATGCTCGGGGTTTTTTTTTGCAATCTAGCTTCCTTTGACAGGTATTCAGTATATACGATGAGCAAATAGGAGTATATCTTATTTTAACTTAGATTATATCATTTCTTTCCTAATTTGGAGCCAGCCTACTTTGCCATGTTTTGTCCAGACCATGGCTTCCTGTCCTATCTATAGGAAACTTCTACGTCTTCATATTCCCATTTTTCTCAGAATATTTCAAAGCTTGTCGTAATCAATACAAGTGAAAATCTTTCAATAGTCAGTGAAACATACTGTATATTGACTATATATTCTTTTTTGTATTCTTTGGCTTTCTTAATTATATGCACCAGCAGTACCATTATCTAGTTCCTTAGCCTTTCTCAAAGCCAGCATGATCTACAACTTCCCAATCTGCTTTGGATGATTCCATTATTTTCCTACCATGTGAAACGTATCAACATATACATATTTGATCATAGTTCCTGATCATTCCTTTTTCAAATGATTATTTATTTGGATGTTTGAATTTCCAGAAATATTTTCTTCACAATAGCCTCTTGAATAAACATAATGTTGATTATGTTATGTTGATTATTCTAATTAACTAATTAACTGGACAATGTGAAGGGAGTAACACATACTATTGTTTGTGGACACAAAGGCAGAGTGTATACTGGAGTCTGAATGAAACTACCTATCAGATGAGTTCTTCTGAGGAAAACAAGTATCGACATTCGGTTTCCCCTCTGGTCTGCGTTCCTGGCAGGAGCGCGGACCGCCCTGATTGGCTGATGCCGTTTGACAGCCGGCTATATATAGTGCTGTCAAACGGCGTCAGCTGT
>BHFT01046222.1:0-30743 GCA_004320025.1 Laticauda laticaudata | reverse complement strand
ACACACAACACACACACACACACACACACACCGCACGAAAACTTTGAAAAGAGTATCATTCTTTAATGGAGTTCATACTAATAAGATTCCTTGAATGCTAATTATTTAGTAGTCTCGATTATGGTAAGTGGGGGTCTGATTGTTCCAGTACCCTGTGATCAAATCTCATAATTAATTTAGACAAAAACTTTGATAAAAACTCCATAACAATTCTCAGGGGGGTTTCATCTATCTGCAGATTCAATAGGAGGAGGAAAAAGATATGGCAGGCATTAAAATAAGTATTTAATGATACAAGAAAATGATTTTCAGAGATTCCTAAGAAAGGGAAATGCTATACACAAAGAGATTAGGATCTCTCTCATGGAGGGGTTTCTTCGCCCCTGCTGAGTCCTACTATATTATATATATATATATATAGTATAGTACGTAATAATGATATATAGAGTAATAATAGCTATATGATTACAGCTGATGATAGTGTGTGGTGTGATGTCAGACTGACATGGTCCAGTGTGTTGCGTGGTGTAGAAGTGTGTGTATCGTCTTGTGATATTGTGTGTTTAAGCTTGTCGGCAGGGTACTTAAACAATGTGTGGCTGTTCAGACTTCCTTCGGTATTGTCCCAACATCAGACTTTGTAAGTGCTTTCAAAAGTTTGTACGACAACGTTTCCAGGAACAGACACGCACTCTAACTATGTGGCGAAAGATACACAGTAAACGAACTTGAACAACTGGAGGAGACTGGAAACTGAAGACCCTTTCGAAAAATGAGACAACTCTCAAAGATAACTAAAGAAAATTAGAACACTGACAAGAAAACCCCCAACAAGCTCACACACAACACTCCTGAAACATATTAGTAATAATAACCATTTTCCAACAGAGAACCTCCAAAACAGAAACCGCAAGGATTCCAATTATGCCATAGCACCCACAAAATCGCCAGCAAGACATCCATCATATGTGCAGTAGAATCCAGCCTAACCAGTTAAATACAGATGAAGCTGACAGAAATAAAGACACTAGGTTAACAAACAATCTTATGCACAAGCAAACCACTGAAAAATAACTTGCAAAAAAGATGATTCAGACGGGCATACAAACCCTGAAAATGATAATAGTAATGAATAATACTCCAGCAGAACAAAGGAATGGCCACAGTAGTAATGGAATAGAAAAGACTAGCGAAACAAAATTGACAGACCGTACTCGAAGATCCAACATACAGACCTTAAACCATGTACCCAACCACGATTATCTGGAAAATTAACCAAGAAGAAAATTAAAACCAGCCCACATAAGCAAAGAAATCCAACAGACATCAATCCAAGAGAAAATCTTCTAGAATGGACCCACAGATTATTACAAGAGCCTCCAAAAAATACAACAAGAACGGCACATACCTCTCAGACCCATAGTCAGCTCCAAAGGAAGCAACCATTGACAAAACCTAGCTAAACAGCTGTAGCAAAACAACTACAGCCCCATGCTGAAACCGCAGCTTCATGATGTGATAAAACTCATACCACTCTTAGGAAATGATCAAAAGATCTACACGTGGAAACAAGATCTACTGGTAAGTTTCGAGTGTGGTTTCACTGTCACTCAAAGGTCCCGATAAAAGAAACATCTTGAAATCATCAAAAATAGAATACCAACCAGCTAAACACCTCATGGAACTAACAGAACACTGCCCTAACCAACACATATTTCACTATAACAACGACAAGATTACAAGCAAACTGGAGGAGCCCCGATGGGAATCACGCACTGTCGACCCATCATGTGCAAACCTGTCCATGGAAGAATTCGAAATCCAGAGCCCTGGCCTAATGCCAAGCTGTGGACAAACCCAACTGTGGCTAAGATACATCAAATGACAACATTTGTGGATTTTGCCCCAATGGAAAAGAAAAACCTAACAATTTTCTAACACTAACAGCACACGTAGATGAGCTAATGTAAAGCAACACAGACACTAAGGGACGAAGCGAGTAGGTTCGCAGAGGAAGGATCCACAGTACCAAATCAGTCTCATGGAAAGGAAATAAACAAACAATTACGCATTCCTAGATGTACTAATGCTACAAAAGAAACAGATGGCGACACTGGGGACACACCGTATAACAGAAAACACACACCAACCGCACCTCAACGCCCAAGTCGCCACCACCACCCAGCACAGATAAATTCCGTGGCCAATAACACTAATTACGCAGAACCAAACGCCTGGCCCAAGACAAGACACAGCCTATAAAGACTGAACTATACACGCGCTGGACAAGAGTTTGACAGCCAATGGCTTCCATCAAAAAGCAAAATCACCCAGCTTGAATCCACAAAAAACAACCCAGGGAATATAACAGGAGACCTAGAAGATCAACAGACCTATAGGAACAGCTGTCCTGCCCTACATAAGAAGGTACTACAATAAAATCAGTAAGATACTACACAGGCCACCACATCCAAAAGATCTGCTTCAAAAAACAGACAAAAAAATAGTCCTGCCATCCTTAGAAACCCCAAAGAACAAAACTGACCTGGAATAAACCTAAAGGCTATATACGATAGTTCCCTGCTTCATGCCCGTGTCTCATATCTATATTCCTATGGGTCTAGATCTCATTATATGTATAGAATATTATCTCTCGTCTCTTGATGTTTTCACTATATATATGTCTAGTAATATATATTATCTGGAACTTCTACTCTCTCTCAGTAGTCTCACACATGAATATATAATCTCATAGTCACTTACTATAATTCTCAATTGCTTCATATGTATTATCCTATTTCTCTTATTATTAGATAATACTTCCGTTCTTACTAGATCCTATATTTCTCATGAGTTGAATATATAGTACCGGTATAAGCAGATTATGCATTAGCAGAGATCTTATCAGATTCTGGCCATTCATTGGAACTTTTTTTGCTAAAAATCCTGACATGAATACTATGAAAGATGCCCATCATCCACCAATGCATCTGGAAGCCTGATCCAAAAGAAAGTTTCCAAGCACAACACCTGGGCACAAAAAGACTCCCTCTGATAAACCTCCAGCCTCAAACACAACCCCCACGCAGGCACCCAGATGAAAACCTAGCTTCCTATAGAATGAATAGCCGTCCTTTCACATGAAGCCAAGCTGCACTGGAAAGACGCTCCAATATACAGGAAGCGTGAGTGTTTCGCCAATCAAACCCCAGAAAACAGACAGGAAAAAAACCAAAAACACCAATTCAAACAAACTCCAAGGCTCCAATAACACAGACCAAGACTCGCCAACCAATCAGGGATGTAGAAAAAAAACATCCTGACAACAAATAATAGGCTAGCCTCAAATTTAAAACAAGTGCGGCTGTGAGACCCTGACGCCACACCTTACAAACTCAAATACAAGGAAGCCTGATGAGGCAGATCAGATTCTGCTGAAACTTGCTAACATACTTTAAAAGCACTACAATGACGTGGGATAATACCGAGGAAGCTGAAGAGAGAGAGAGAGAGAGAGAGAGAGAGAGAGAGAGATATTAATTTGTTTAGATTCTAACTGGTTGATTTTAAGCCTTCATTATTTAGTTTTGTGGCCCTACAGGTATATATATTAAAGCCTATTTCTCTCTGTGAAACATTTAAAATAAGTTTCTAATGAATTTTCCACAAAATGTATCGTAACTTCTTATAGTATCCACTTGGTAGCAAAATTCTCATCAACTGTTCCTAACTTTTGTTTTATTGTGGAAATAATCTTCAGGATAACTCAAATTCATATGGGAATTTCTATTCCAAGTGACAAAAAGAAACAAACACACAACACTTCCCTACACAAAGATGTGTACCCATCTCACACCTACTTTATTTATTTCATTGATTTTGTCTTTTAAAAGCATTTTAGTTACTTTACTACTAGTCACTTTTATTAACTGCAAGAATAGTACTAAGAACATGAAACTTAGAAGTGTCTTTCATGCTATCAAATAATCTCATGTTTAACTTATCCTGTTTCACCAAATTAGGTGATAGTCTCAATTATTTAATTAACATGGAATAAAGGGCCAAGGGGACTAATGAGTTGCAGTTAAGTACAAGCTGGCTTGTTTTAGTTCAGGGGTTCCCAAACTTGGCAACTTGAAGACTTGTGGATTCCAACTCCCAGAATTCTTTCTCCAGTCATGTTAGCTCAGGAATTCTGGGAGCTGAAATCCACAAGTCTTAAAGTTGCCAAGTTTGGAGAGTTCTGTTTTAGCTTATCATTTTTATTTGTTTCTGATTCTCTCAAATTTGATCTTTTTTTTTTTACTATTGATATTTTGAGATTTTATAATGAAAAATGATCCAGAGACAATCTAGTATTCTTGATTAATTACTTTCACAGTGTCAAAACAATGAACAAAATAAAGGATTTAGCCTATATGCCACCCTAATGTCTGCTCTTCTAATGGATCTACCAGGTAAAGAAAATATACTTATCCGTTCATCTGTCAGACCTTTGGACCAATCTTACCTATTTAGTAGAGAATTTTGTTTTACCGCTATGAAAATCAACAGTCCCATTTTGCTCCCTTTTAAAATTTGACTTTGAAGGAGCAAAATTGTAACAATATTGATATTTTTGAACGTTAGTGTTTGAGAAGATGCCTCATCAGAATACTACAAACAGCCAAAAGAACAAGCAAATAGGTCATCGAAGAAATAAAAGCAGACTTTTCACTTGAAGCATGAATTACCGATCTTAAATTATCATACTTCAGATACATGATGCAAAGACCTAGTTCTCTGGAGAAGGCTCTAATGTTGGAAAGGTAGAAAGAAAGAGAAGAGGACAGCCAGAAGCAAGATGGATGGCTTCGGCTCAGTAGCAATGATTGCACTATAAAAAGATCTGAAGGACCAGCTTAGGGAAAGATCATCATGAAGAAAATCTAAGTTATTAAGAGTCAGCAACAACTTGACAGCATGTAATCAATCAATCAATCAATCAATCACTTCTGCTTAGCACATTTACTGGCCATTGATGCAATAAGCAATAAACAAACAATAAAGGCTTTCTTTAGGATAGTTTTTATTTAACAGAACAGTATATTTCAGCAGACTGAAGATTATGATCAGATGACTTCCGACCATACAGAGGTCATTGATAGACCACCTAAAAAATCCCTTTTCTCCATTATTATGATTGCATGATCTTCTAGATCTTTAAAGCAGACTTCAACTGATTTCCAAATACATAACATCATCAAACCATCTTGCTTTTGCTAGACATGGGGGTGCATTTTTCTATCCAGTGCTATGGAAGAATGAAGAAGGCAGTGTGATGAAATTCACCAATCCACTATGACCCTGGGATGCCATTGCCTAGGATTACATTCTCTATGGGAGACAATATGCCTCTACATTTTATTTACCAGGGATCATGAGTAGACAGTACAATTCCATTTATGTAATTTCTGTAGGTGTGGGGTTAGTTAGTTTGGGAAGAGACTGTAAGGTTTCCATTTCCAGTGCTGGATTGTAAGATTCTAATGTGTAAGTGTGAATAACACATCATGACCTATATAAGCTTGCATCAAACATCATGATGAAAATGTTGTCTTTGACATCACTGTGGCTTGTTAGAGATACATATGCCTATTCTTATTGCTTTCTTGAAGGATACAATACAAGCACAGTTCTCTATAAACAGTTAATTTTGGGGAAATTGTAGGCTTCCTTTCCTTCTCTATGTCATCTAGTTAATAGAAGACTCTAAAAGGTCTTTGTAATAAATTTCTGCCATATAATTTGAATATTTCAGCCAATAAATATGATTTATTTCTGAGTGGTGATTTAAATCTGTGTCCCTCTGGTTCTAGTTCAACACTTGAACCGCTGTCCCACACTGGCTATACTGTACAATAAACATCCTATTATAAAGTTTAACCTCAATAGGAAGAAAAAAACCACAGGGGTGAGTCAAGGCAAATAAAACAAGAGGAATCTTAGAAATTGGCAGTGCTTGAAATCATGCTCTCTGGTTCTCTTGTCATCTCCTTTTGCTTTCTACTCTCTTCCCTGGTGATTGATAAACGATCCATTTGAATTTCTGGGTTATGCCATGCCAAAACAATCAAATGTTTCCGTGGCACTTCAGAAATGCATTATGGTACAAAGACGCTCAGGCAGTTCCATACCCCTTAATTTTGTAGTGCTGTGCAAAATGCAATGCTGTGTGTAAATGTGCAGATGAAAAACTTTAATTTCAAGCCTCTTTCTCTCTCTCTCTCTCTCTCTCCCTCCCTCTCTCTCTTTCATTTCTTTTTTTTTTTCAAAGATGACCAGATCTTCTTCAGGATAGAGAAAGAAAGTCCTTCTCTCTTTGTCCCAACACCATTTCTAACTGAGAATGGGAGAATAAAACCAAGCTACCTGTTCTGTTGCCAGGGCTCCACATTTAGCTACTGCGGTTGCTTACTTGGCTTGAGTAGATGTTCCTGGCTCTTTTGGTCACTCCTCACCTCTGTCTGCTTGATCCATCAATCACTTTAATTATAATGGAACATAGAGCCAGCAACTGAAGGAGAAAAACCAACCCAATCTGAACAGCAATCTTTCTTGATGAATTCTCCCCCTAAATCGAAACAATTCGCTGGATAACCCAGCTGGGGTTCATATGCTTTTGATTACTGTGGGCTATTTAGCTCCACAAAATGACACGCTGCTTAATGGACTTTTAATGGTTATAGGTTTCTCTCTTTCTCTCTCTCTCCTTTTTAATGAGCTTCACCAGTTTGTTACTAATGCCCTGTGGAAATCTGGCCCTTTGCCAGATCTGATGTTACAATTTTTCTGGTTTCTCTGAGGTATAAATGCAACCAACCCATGGAAGTGGGTGTTGCTGATTACACACTAATGCCATTAAAAAGCTATTGCAAACTTGCGTACCCTGCAGTCCTACAAATTATATTGTCTTTGAGTACACTGATAACATTTTTAGCCACATCCGTGCCCTGAAGCATGTTCCCGACTTCACCTTTGAAGGGAACCTTGGCTGAGACTAGCTGAAGGGGAATATCTTGCCCAGATATTCAAAAAAGTTCCAGTCTTCTTGCAGGACACCATTTGGCCCAAAGGTGTTCCTTGAATAAACCAATTGCCCCAATAGACTCTGAGAAGGGACAAAATGGCTCTCATTGGTTTCTTGATAATTGGGTTCAATGAATTGATGTGGAAGAAGGAAAGGAGAAGTAGGCTCTGACTGAAAGAGGAAGTGGTTGATGGTGGGAAGCAGAATCAAAACTTAAATGCAGACAACACTGATTGCAGCAGATGAATCAAACCTTCAAGTCTGGTTGGTGTTTCAGAAATTATTTCTAACTAGCCATGCCAAAATGTCAAAACAGGGGTGCTTCTAGCTAAATTCAGTTAACCTTCCACTTTATAGATGGCTAAGAAACAAGAAGACTCTGTTGTAAAGGGGCAAAAGGGCTGCATCCATTTCTTCCATTCTTAGATTATGGCTACTAACACAAAAGAGGAGAGAAAGAAAAGTTTTATTTTGTATGTGTTTTTATAAAATGATGCTGTGTTTGCCTTTATGAGCAAATCATGGACAAATTGAAAAATATACTTTATTGACTTGCCAAGAGACTTGTCCAACATCAAAAGATAGTGCTGTATCATGGATTCTGGTTTTAAGTGGCTAAAGATATTCCACAAGATCAACTTATCGGATCTTCTAATGTTTTCAAACTAGTGTTGTACCATGACAACTTTAACAAGGACAGGTATTATATCAGTTGATAGGTGAAAATGCTGCAGGCAAGTAGTGGGTAAGTAGTGAATTTTCTCTTCTGTAATAAAGCATATAATTTGTATTCCTCCCTCCTCTCGCTTGATTCCAGATAAGCCTCCCCAAAGTCTCTCCCTCTCCCTCCTTCCCTCTCTCCCTCCCCATCTCCCTCTCCTCTCCCTCCCTCCCCCCTCCACCCAATCTATCTCATTGGGTCATGAAATAAAAGAATGAGAAGGAAATGCTAAGTACTCCGTACTTATGAAGGAAAGCAATCAGATAATAAACATTATAGTGATGTAAATATCCTTTGTATAGAAAAAATAAAAATCCAGAAATAACAATCTACAAGAAACCAATTTCAAAGGAAATTCTAGCAGCCAAAAACTGTTATGATTGTACATCTCATACATTTGTTTTTTCTACCTTAAATATTTTAATTATGTTTATTTTTAAAGTATTTTTGTGTACATCTAATAACAAAGGGATTGAATAAAATTTGTTATATTGTTAATGCTGAATACTCTGCTTCTTAGTTTTACCAGTTAAGAGTTTATTTCTCTTTGTTATGGGTTGGTTTGAGACATATTATATGTAAGAACTGTTCAAACAATTCAACAACAGTTGAGAACAAGTTTTAGAAATCTGTAATAACTGCTGCAGTGTGTGGAAAAGCCTCTTGCAGTTAGATATCCACTAATTATACTGCCACTTTGGATTGAAATTCTAGGCTGTTTTCAATTCCAATAAATAAGGAAGATTCCTAGTTAAAGAAAATGTCTTTTAGAACATTATGTGCTGATATACTTGACTTTCATTCAGACTAAATTATATTAATATACACATAACACAGTGGCCCTGAGTGCTACATCTCCAGTGAATATATTATAAATAAAAGCACAACTGTTAGGATTTTGCAAATTGAACAGAAGATGTTTATGGTTTTGCTTGCAGGGATAAAGTTTGTTGTTAATAGACCAAAGTTATATTTATTTATTTTTATTTGGGAACAAACCTCATTAAAATTCAAGATACTTATATCTGAGTAGACTGAAATAACACAATGTAAATATTATTTGCACAGTAGTTGGGAGACAGATATTCACAAAAAATGATTTTGGCCTGTAAATATTTGAATCAAAAGTACTGATAAATCAGAAATCAGGTTTTTATAATTTACTGCACTGCAGCATTTGACTTACAATCGGATATTACAGATAATTAAAAACAGGATTCCAGCTGACTTCTTTTACAATAGGATATGATGAATTTGTTTCATTTACTAAACAATCAGCCTTAAGGGCCTGTCATATTGGCCGACGGATGCAAAACGTTTGTAAAAAGGACACAGCGGACGAGAAAATGTTCCATCCATTGTTATCCGCTCTATCCATTGTTATACCGCCTCAAAAGTGCCCCACATTTGCATAAATAGAGCAGACACAATGGAAAGGATATGGACGGGGAGGACGTAGCCAGCGATGACGAAGCGGATGCTCCACGGAAAGCCTAGCGGATGGGAAGCGGTGGGAGCAGATGCCGCACATCCGCAGGGCTTCCGGGGGCGAGCACAGCGAAGCGGAGTGCGCAGGTGGAAAGGAGCAGATGCAGAGCGGATTGCCGAGCGGATGAAGCAGATGCAGAGCAGAAGCCAAGTGGATGCCTAGCGGATGCCTAGCGGTATGCACTAAAGCGTTCAAATGCGCATGCGGGAGGAGATGCATTGGCGTCAGCTCCGCCAGATATAAAGGAATGCAGCTTCGCAAGCAGGTTCACCATTCAGAGGAAAAGACCTCTTCCAGGACACAGCTCCAAGCCAGCCAAGCCAGCCGACCAGCCAACAACCATGGGGAAGGAAGAGAAAGCCTGTGGCCATTCTCGCTCGCCAGCCCTGGTAAGAGGACCAGGGCCACCATCCCACCCCTCGCCCTGACTCTGATTCTGCTGGGGCTTTCTGCCTGCTGGGGCCTGACTTTTCTGGTGCTGGAACTTTCTCTGCGCGCTTATTCACTGTCTGGGGCTTCTGCTGGTGCCTTACTCTGCTGGTGCTGGGTAGCTTCTGCTGGGGCTTACTCTGCTGGTGCTGCTCCTTGGTGCTGGGGCTTTCTGACTGTGCATCACCTGGTTGCATGGTGGTTCTTTGCCCTAATATCTTAGTCCCTGCTGGTGCTGCTGGTGGCTCCTGGTCCTGCTGGTCCTGCCTGGTGCTTACTCTGCTGCTGCTGATCCTGGTCCTGCTGGTTCTGCTGGCGTGATCGGTGTTATCTGTTTGGGACCGTGCCCTGGTCCTTGCTGGTCTGCTGGGTGCGTGCTCTGGTCTGCTGAGTCTTGCTCTTTGCTGTTACTGTTGTTGTTGCTTGCTGCTTGGTGGTGGTGCGTGTGCTGGCAGCAGCCCCCTACATACCTCGCACAGCCCTCTCTGTAGAGGACCCAGACTGGCCCTGCCAGGAGGGAGGAAGAATGCAAAACGCACACGTGAATGGGAGAGGACGCCAATACTCCACTGAAAAGCAGAGAACATGAGAGATGAGGGTGCTGGAAAATGGCTGAGGCTGAGAACGAGGTATCGTATGGCGGAAGGACACAGGCTTATCGAGGACCACCAAAAGGAAGCAGGCTGCTTGGAGAGAGAAGGTTGGAGAGCCTGGGCTAGACTTTGGAAGTTCTCTGCTGTGGTGGAAGAACATGCCACACCTGGTATGGGAAGCTGCACCTCAAGAAATCTGGCCAGGCCACGGTCAAGCTGATGGGAACGAGAGAACCCTACGTTGCATGGCAAGTGCAGTTTTGGAGGGTGAGATCCACCCCGAGGAGCAGTCGCCTCTGAAACCCTCTCTTCTCAGGCAAGCCTGCAGAGGAGCCAGTCCTCTTTCTGCCAAAGAGTTTCAGCTCCTGTGTCAGGAGATCTGTTGGAGTGTGCCATGAATTGGGAGGACCCCCCGACAGCTGACTCCCATGATGGCGGAGTGCGTGGAGGACCCCCTGAAGCAGTGGGAGCAAGGAGTAGGGGCACTTACACAGAGACCAACCCAATCCATCCCCAGCTCCAACCTCCACGAAATCAGGCAGAGAGGCAGACCAAGGCGGCCAGAGATCACACTGTCCTGTGGAGATCAGGGACACCATCAGAAGCATGTAGATTCTCCTCTCTCAGCTGGTACACACCGATTCCCATCCTCCAATCCGCAAGCCCTTCCTCACCTACGTCAACCAGACCCTCAATGAACATGTTCGGAATCACAGTAACCCTGGTGATAAAAAGGACAGGATCACTGGTCTCTTCACAAACCTCCACACCCAGCTTGACACTTGCTCCCACCAGTTCCAGGTCTGTTCCTCCACCCCAGTTGCATGTCAACTACCTTCCAAGGGCTTTCCAAGCCCTCCCCTACCAAGGCTATGGCTACCAGGAGCTCACCAGCACGGGGCAGCCCTTCCAGTCCAGGCACAGGTACATGAATGCCACTTAGTGCCACTGATTGCCACCGACTGCCACCCCAACACCACGATGCGACACCGATGCCACTGATGCCACCATGCCACCCGATGGCCACCACGCCACAGATGCCACGATGCCACATATGCCACTGACACCACAGATGCCACCCACGCCTCACCTCGCTCATCTTGCAGACCAGACATCCCAACTACACTGGCTCCTTCCTCCACCCCACAGCCACAGCCCGACCTCAGAACATCTGTCCATCGGTATGGGCTGACCACCCCATTGTCCTGTGAGGAAGGGGGCTCTCAACATAACAGGACTGAGCCAGCTCTCTGAGACTTTCCTTCTACACACCATCCCCTGTTGTCCTCTCGGGGGCAGGCACCCCATGACGCCTCAGACCAGCACTAGCAGCAGCAGCCAACCTCCACAGCACCTGGAACCTATCACCCCTGAGGACATTGGGGCACGCCTCCAGTGTGACTAAGAAGAGTGCCCAGACAGGAAACTGGGTGCGCTCACCTGTTCACTTTATATTTGCTTTGGGACCACTTGGCGTCATTCTTCTTTTACAGCTTGTTATTAATAAGATTATCTTGCTTCACACACTTGCTTCATTTATTTTATTAAATAAAGTTCTTGGTGGAAACTTTTAGAAATGGTTTAAGCCTTGGCATGCTTGTGGGATGGGAAAAGGATAGCACAGTGGAGAATGAGTGCAGGGATACGGCTTTGCGGGGGTTAATAGCTGTGGGATAGATAAACCTTTCCAGTGCAAGCATAGGGGACTGTATTGGTCCACCCTCCAAGGTGCCACACCTATGGCCCTTTATTATCAATAACAATGTATCATTTGACTCCACACATTTCAACATAAACACAAATCTTATTTAAATGCCCTGTTCATTGTAGGGCCACTCAACATAACAATGGACCCAATCTCATTCAGTGTGATGAGACAGGATGAAGGAAGCATCCATTAAGCATCTATCATCCTGTTCTTGCCACTCCACTGCTCCAGCTGGGGAGTAGTGCACCAGTGTTTCAGGAAAGTTGCGCTGCTTCTTCCCTTCACATGAAGCTCTGTTGGGGCTTTGCACATCACAGTATCTTATCAGTTTCGCCCTTGCCTCCATTCACCAGGCTCCATGTCCCCATTGCTTTGTTTGGAGGTCCCACGAGCCTGTTCTGCAACACTGGGTAGCGGGTGCGCTATGAGATTGTGCAGGATGCAGCAAGCTTCCACGATGTTCCTCACGCGTCTGGTGTGCGATGCTGCATGTTGGTGAGTAGTACTGAACGCTGTTGGGCCAGAAATGCCAAAGGCGTTCTCTGCCACCCGCCTTGCCCTGGACAGCCTGTAGTTGAAGATCCCTCTTCATTAGGGTGAACGGCAACTGGAGGTGTACGGTCTTCATTAGGTAGGTTCTGAGGGAGAAGGCATCATCCCCATGATGAAGTAGGCCACATCTTTGTGTGTCGTTGGCAGGGGGTCTGGATCTGGAAGCCCATTGATGAGAGTTGCGTTTCCAGCCCCTCCTTTGAGGTCACTTGCGTTGTTGTACCTGGGCATCTGCAAGCTGACGCTTGCCTTGAAGCATCGATGTACATGAATCTTGTAGTCAGCATCAACCATGGCGAAGAAGGATGATGCTGAAGAAGCCCTTGTAGTTGTGATTAAGTGGACCCTGGACTTGGCGTGCGAGCTTTGCAGGCCACGTGCTTCCCATCTATGGCTCCAATTGGTGTGGGGAAGTTACCACTTCTGATACCAGTGCTCTGCAAACTTTCTTCCAGCCTTCCTCAGTGGAGGACACTGGAGGCAGCTCCTCCATGTATTGCCTGCACCACTTCTCTGACCATAATGCATGATGGTGTTGTGTGACACCCTCCAGCCTACTGCATGCTCCTGTATGTGGTCCTGAGGCCAGGTGAGTGCAGAGCCAGTGCCAGCCTTCAGTCCAGGTTCCAGGCTGGGCCAGAAGTTGGTGTTTGCCTTGGTCAACCTGGGTCTCAGCCGCTCCACAACTTTGTCAAAACATCGGCTGGAAGGCATCCTCATGAAAGTTCCTGGAATACACGAGGTCTTCGTTACTCAGCTCCAACCATCAGCTTGTTATACAGATACCTACTCTGCTCTTTCTGGCGATCCATCTTCAGGACACAGGACACTTCTTGGCCGCCTCCATTTTCTTCGGCGTAGAACAAGGTGAAAGAGAAGCCTGTAGATGGCTTTGCACCATTGCAGAACGAATGCGTGGCTACCGAAGAAGGAGTGTGTGATGAATCCGATGGTGGAGATGACAGGATGCTGTGGAAGAGCAAGAGGCCAGATGGAAGCTAAGAAGGTCTGCACCGCAGGGCTGCTGGACTGAAGTGAAGATCCAGTGAGTTCCTCCCCCTTTTATAGTGAAATAATAGGTTTTCTGCTCGGTGTCCTTTTGCATTAGCCTCTAGGCATGCTGCAGACATCCTAAATATCGAGAATATGTCCCTCTGCGAACATTTTCCCAATTTTAATGCTTTGTATGCGAGCTGCATCCGCTCTCTCATCCTTTCTCCATTCGGTGCTTAACTAACGCTTTGTGTCCGTTCCGCATCTGCTTTCGCTTCCTCCCTGTGATCCGTTTTCCGCTGGAGTGGATGTCAAGTTGGCAGCGGCATGCGAAGCGGATTCTTAGGGATATAGGGCTGGATGCCGTAATGGGAAGACGACGGATTAGAACAGATGGTTCCCTGTAATACATAGCGGATGTACTCTAAACGGACGCGTTGGATACATTTTCTCTCAAAAAGTTTTGTGTCAGCAACTCAAATTTTTGAGCGAAATGAAAATGTCAGTAGGAGGATGCTGGACGGATATAGAGAAGTATGAAAAACGGACGCAGTGAGTACAGAACGGATGCATCGCATTAACCAACGGATGGCAAGTGTTTCTCTCCATTTTACATCCTCTTTCCATCCGTTGGTCCTGTGTGACAGGAGCTTTTGAAGATAGCTATTGAAGAACCAATCTAGATCTGAAATCTGGGAAATTTACTATCAGGTTTGCCTGCTGAATATTACAAGACTATCCAGGGCAGATGGTAGATCAGATATGAGTCTGCCTGCCTGCCTGCCTGCTTGCCTGCCTATCATCTGTCTGTCTGTCTGTCCATCCATTCATCCATCCATCCATCAAAAAATCTTGATCCTTTCCTAGCTAGATTTTAAAAGAACACAGGATAGTTACTTGAAACACAGTTTATGAAAGGAAAACACAATCACAGCTGTTGAAGATGGCCACAAATTACAGTTCTGAAGTGGTTTCTTTTATAGAAAAGATACCTCTATTGTTCCTAGAAAATGTAAGAATTCAGCCTGCCTTCTAGGGATTCCTGGAAAATGTACTTGCTGTAGTGGAGAGGAAATGCAGCTTGGTGTCCTGTTGGGCATCTTTATTTTTTGTGAGTGATTTCAGGAGTGAAGGCCTTCAGTGAAGAAATCTTTTTATTGGAATGAAGACCTTTTAATATCTTGAGGGGAATTTTCATATTTGATTAAGTTGATGACTTTTGCCAATTTCAACTTTGTCAGTTTCAATCTAGGTGTCAAACTGGCTTAAGTAGTATTTCCATTTTCTTGTCTGGGGTTCATTGAAAGGTGATATGGAGGGGGGCTTGGCCATCTGTCCATCCATCCATTCAAACATCCAAACATCCATCCAACCATCTATATTCTCTTGCCTAGTTGAAGAGATCTAAATGCATGGTGCTACTGCTATAAGATGAGAAAGTTCTGTTCATTTTCATAACTGATTAAACTTCCTTTCACCTCTTTCTTGCACTTTCACATGTCTGTATGCTATGACTTTATCTATCAAGAAAAGGAATAGCTCTCTTTCACTTGGTTATTTCTGTGACTAATATTCTGTGACTAAATATCGTGAGTCCTTCAGCTCAGCAAATGTGCACTAATAAACCGGAACAAGAAATCCTCTCAGATGGGAAGACAACAGTGAATGTGAGGACATATTTATTTGTGTGGATTCTTCATGGAGAAACAGCTTACACAGTTGCACTTCCTTGAGAATGACTTATCACAGTCATGAAGACTTGATCTAAATTCTGTCTACCAAGAGGTTCTCAATGTAGCTGAGGGCCCAGCTTGAGATACAAAACCAGTTATACTTGGATTTAAAATAGAAGATTAAGAGTATTGTTGAAACATCAGTTTAATGTGTGCAGATATATATCAATAGCTATATGCCCAGTTTGCTAAATACATACACCCCCCTACACATATTTATGCACAACTCTGGGCTTTAGTCACATGTTAAAGGCTTGAAAATTCTAATTGGCTTAAATCTTCATAAGTATGCGTAGTATGTTTGGAGTATGTATGTATGTTTGGAGTATGAAAGTGGAAAATTAGTTACTTATCACATAATACTGAACAATGAGTAAGCATTTGCAATGTCAAAGAATATCCACAAAACAAAAAGTTCATCTTTGGGTGGTATCATGTAATACTCATTGATTATTTGAATTGGGGCATACTAGTCCTGGTGATTCATGAGTTCTTCTTCCTCGGCTTAGATTAATTTGGAAATTGTCTGACTTCTCAGATAATTGAGAAGAATTGATACTTTTGATACTTTTTCAAGTTGATTCCAAATTCCATGTAATCTGACTTCAGTGAAAATGATCTATATATCTTTTGGCAAAGGACTGAATTCAAAACATTGTTCCCATTCCTCCCCATTTTATCTGGAGTATTATCTCAGTTCCCAGAATTTTCTGAACATTGTGAGCTCAAGGCAGAAGATAGAATCACCAACTTTCTTTCTTCAAAAAGTTATAAATGTTGGTACATCCATGTATTAATTTTAAAATCAACAATTTTAATTGAGACAAGACTCAGATCATTTTGGTATTCATTTTTTGTATCTTTTACCTATTCCTTTAGAGCAGGGGTGTCAAACTGGTGGCCCACAGGCTGGATACATCATGTGCAGGCTACGCCCACCCCACCTCTAAGAAGGGGGGAAACCATAGTGATATGTCACATTACAGCACTGTGACATGGCGAGTTTGACACCCATGCTTTAGAGAGTGATTTTCTTCATGTTTACTGAGAAGAAAACCATACTGAGTGCAGTCGGCATTCCTGTCAGGAAGTAACAGTCTACTTTGTCAATTGCCTTCCTTGGGTGTTAGACTACATCTTCTAGAATTTCTAGATCTACTGTGATTTCTACCCTAGTTCTGCCTAAGACAATGAAGACGGCCAAAGCATAGGGATATATCACCTAACAATTAAAGTGCATTTTAAAATAACTTTGTACAAGTACAAAACTGAGGGAGGGGGGAGTTTTATATATGAGATGCTGAGTTGCTTCATTTCCAATAAGGATTTTCATTTGCATTACTGGGGAAGCTGAAGATGGTTATTGCTAAGAATGTGTTTTTGTTCAAATGAGTCATCTGCACTCAGACTATCAAAACTGAGCTGCAAAAACCTGAATGAATATTAGATAGTTAAAAGATATAAAATAAATTGTAACTCTTATGTTATCTAATTTTTATTTGGAGTTTTACTGTTCAGATCTGGTAGCACTAATCTAACAAGGATTGTTGAGTTCTTTATGCACAGTTATGTATAATTATGACTTATTTAGAGTTACCAAATATCTAAACAACATTTCAAAAAGCAAAAGAGGGCATAGACAATTAGAAAGAAGGACCCATGGAGGCAAAAAAAAAGGAACAATAAGTGTTTATCTTTTCTGATATTTGGAACAAAAATTAAACTGAAAACAGCCAAAAATGTACATAGGTCGACAGGTATATGCAATTACTCTTCCCAGCATCAGAAAGACTGGTTTCTCAACTACAATATTTTTCCAACAAATCTCTGCTTTCAAAACTACATGCTAGCAATTAAATAAAATTAACAATGATACACTTTCCAAATTTCACCATGGAAATATGTATGACAAGTCATGTGATCTACAAATTACTGTGATCATAGATTTGAAAGGGCTGGATGGAAGCCAATTGCTGGAATCAAGAAATCAATTAAATAATGTGCAGTTTGTTGATGGATGAGGGAAAGAAAGAAGCAGACAATTTACAAGGTCACAATGCAGAAAAGTTTGAGTTACTATCCTTGTGGAAACAGTTTAAAAACTCCCCCAAACAGAGTACTCAAAAGCAACAATATTTTATTTTAAGGTTATGCCTATCTGATGGAAGCCATGAAGGCAAAAAAGGCAAGTCCTCCTTTTGCTGGACATCCAGTAACAACCCTGGACTTACCATATTTCTTCTCCTCTAAGGTTAGAGATATCCATATCCAATTCCTTCCCTCACACCTTCCCCTCCCCTCCATCTGCTTCCTGATCATCTGCATTTCTGAGGTCTGTATATTATGGAAATCAGCAAAAGGGGATGTGGTGGGACTCAGTAAGAGATGCTGAAGATCCAAAGGTTCTTCAAACTTGAAATATCACAGGAGAAAATAGGAGAAAGGGGTTTTGTTTTGTTTTTGTTTTTAATAAAGTGGAAGGAACAGAGACGTGCATGTCATTCCATTCTTAGCAACAGCTAGCAGGTGTTGGAGAAGTCAGAGTGCTGTGAGGTTAAGGCACTTCAACTTCAACAAAGTTGGATTTGAAAATGGATCCAATGACCGCTCAAGCATGCATATGACACAAGTACATCACTGCCGTTAGTAACCAATCACAGATACTGCAGAATAGTCACAAAGTAGTTCCCATGTTGATTGACTGGAATTTCTGTTGTAACATCAGTGCCCTCTTTGATGATAGATGAGTTCATCCTCCTTTCAAACTGTTCTGGGAAACCTATTTTAATCTTTGTTCATTGTATGATTAAGCTTTCTTGCTTCTTAAAGCTGAAATTACTCTCTTGCGTGACAACTCCAAACATGAGATGGAACGATGAGTGCTGAAAGACAATGATACTATGATTGATTCAGTAGTAAAATTCACAGGCCCACTAAAGTTGAAAGAAGACATGAAGGGAATTCCAGAATGCAAAGTCATGCAGGTTTAATTTGACAGCAGCCACATCTCCTCTCCACACTACATACTCAACTTTGAATCAGACACTTTTTTCTCGAAGGCCAAGTTTTCTTGCCTCCATGCTTTGTCTATGCATGTTTATTAAGCTTGCATCTTAAATTTCCCTATTGAGAATGCAGATGCTTTCTTACAGTGGTCCAAAAGTTGGACTATATTTATGAGTTTTGAGAAGATTAAAATAAGGTAGATTAATTTTTGTCTATAGGTAATGGTAGTACCTATAGTAGCATCTTTAGTCCTTATGACTCTCACCCTGGTTATGTTCAAATTGATGTTGAAAATTTGGCTGTACCGTTTGGTTCTGGGATAGGGTATTGTCAATAACTTTATTGAATTAAATATCTTCTTTCATCCAGATATGGGAGCTCTTTGCTCCTACTGTTACTCTTTTTTTTTTAATATTGTAAGCTAAGCTGTCCTGAGTCTTGTGGAGTTGAATGAGTTGAATGAATGAATTCATATGAATATAAAGTTGAATGAGATGAATGAGATGAATGAATGAATGAAACATGAATAGACTGGTGCGCCACATGTCAGTGTTGAGGGTCATAGCTAACTCACACATCTCCTTGACTACTTTCACAAATTGTTTGAATGCATGGAGGGTATCCAACCTTTCAAGCATAGGTTTTTTCCATGTATTTGTACTTGTGGTTACGTATGTGTGTTTGCCTAATGTTTGTGGTTTCATTTGGAATCCAGGAAGCTTGTTTGCATATTATCTCTTCCAGTAGAAGCTATGCATACCACAAGGGATGGAGCTTTCCAGTGAACTGCTCTTATACTTTCTGTCTTGGTTTGTGGGTCTATTTTTCTTTGTAAAAAATATTTTATTAATAAAATAAAAATGCATAGAACAGTATTAAAGGAATAACACAATTTCAAAAAGATCCTTGAAAATTAAGTCATAAACAGAACAAATATAAAAAAAATCAATCTGTAAGTGCTTAAAGAGTTTTTCCTGCACAATTCAGATATTGAGATACATGCAAAGCAACAGTTTTCTGCTGAAAAATCAGGTGTAGATTCTTTCAGTTTTGTACTGGAATTTTTTTAACCAGTGTCCCCTGTCTGAAATATCCATACATTTTGGACAGGTGGTGATATTGACATAGAAATATGCGAACAGGTTAAACCTTTTCTCCCCCTCCCCCTTTGCAGCATGAAACTTAACTAATTACTTTTCTCCATCCAACTTTATATTCATAAACTGTATCTCCAATCACTTTTCAAAAATCACGCAAGTTGTAATTAATAAAATAATAGACAAGCCAGAATAAATCTGTCTTCCCCGTGCAATTTATTGCTCTAAGGCTCTGTGTGTTTCCAAGATCCTAATTTATGAAGTGCCTCCTATTGTTTTAGGGTAAACAGGAGTCAAAGTCTGTTGACAGTTGGAAGAGGCCAGCAAAAATGTTTGCAAAGAAAGCTCTTTAGGAAATAGCCGTTCCATTCACTGAAACAGTTTCTGTATCACAACCGCAGCGCTGTTCAAATATAAACAAATATTTTCGTTGCCCCTTCACAAAGGGACTTTAATATAAAGCTGGCTAAATATGAAAACAAACCTTGGCATGCGAAGGGCTTTTGCTACACATGACTTACTCTTATGACTAGAGACTGTGCAGAGAAGCACTGAAAGCTGATTTAATATGGTACAAAAGACTTTTGTTTATCATCTCCACAGACATCTTGGGAATTGCAAGCAGAATCCCGGCTGGTGTCCTCCCTTTATAGCTTCACAATGTGAGGGGCTTTAGAAAAGACGGATTGGTCCAGTCAGAAAGCAAATGGCTTTTTTGCAGACAGAAACCTTCTGAGAGCAATGCTGTCATGTAATGGTCCTTGAATGAAAAACCTAGACGAGGAGGTTTATTTTATTTTAAGTTGGATTCCCCCCTCCCTTCCTGAAATGATCAAGGCAGTAATTTTCTTCTCCTTGGCTTCCCTTATTTACTGTCTTTCCCATTTTCCCAGCATTGGAAGGTTGCTTTTTAATTTCTCACAGCCACTACCACTGTCTTTTAGATCTCAGGAGCAAAAATGAATTTAATTATCAAAAAATCATCGGTATTATAAAAAGCAGAATAAAGAGTAAATAATTCTTCCCTGCTTCCAAACTCTTTCCCATGACACATAAACTTTTTTTTGAAGCATGATTTTTTTTTAAAAAAAAACCCCTCTTCTAATATAAATCCTTTGACACAGAGAGATGTATATAAAGTGGAGAATCTAAAAAGTAAAGACAGGTGCTCTTATTCAAATGAAATGAACTTTCCCAATCTAGGGGCCAAATGTTTGATTCCCTGCTTTCCGAAGGCCACGTTCTCTGAGGAGTTATGAAATCTGAAGGCCAATTTTTCTGGAGGTGCCATATTAGGAAAAATCAAACCAATTGGATATTGGACTTATTGGAAGTTTTGTGTCCATATTGTTTCTGGACTTTTAAAAAAAAATCTATATAAATGACCTGTTTCCATGTTAACACACACATTGTGACATGAAACAATGACACGAAGTAATCACATGAAGGCCCATAAATTTTAAGACAGTGTTTTCTTATTTTAGCAATAGTAATGGTACCTAGCCTTATATATCACCCCACTGTACTTTACAACACTCTTTGAGCAGTTTACAATAATAGCATATTGTCCCCAATAACCTGGGTTCTCATTTTACCAATCTTTAAAGAATGGAAGGCTGAGTCAACCTTGAGCCCATCAGGATCAGACTACAGGCTGTGGGCAGAGTCAGCCTGCAATACTGCATTCTAACCACCACACCACCAGGGCTCCTAACGGATGTGTTTATATGATACAATAAAGCATGGGAGGACATCAGCTTGTTAGCCGAAGATCAAATTTAATATGTTTGAATGTTTGAAAGCCACAACATGAGTGGGGCCCTAACTTTTCTGAATCTTTTATCAGGTCTTAGAGAGGAGTTTGGGAAGGAGTTCTTATTTTTAAAAAGTTAAAATAAAACCCTTTATTGTAGGGCTTTTTAATTTTTAATTTTACTTATTTAGCTTATGGCACATGTTAGCCAGGGATCATAGATGTGGCTGGCTGCCTCTGTGGAAGGAATTTTTGGGGGTAGTGTTATCTTTACCTGCAGGACACCAGAATGCCGTTAGGCATTTGGGGGAGACTCCTTTCTTGTTTCTGTGCAGTTTATTCACTCATGGGAATCGAACCACCAAGCTGCTGACTTCAGTGGTGCGCAGGCCCAGCTTCTTATCACATGAGCCACTAGGGTCCCCTAGGTTTTTTTTTATTAGTTACCTATCTCAAAATGGAAGGAAACCACTTTCTGCTTTTGTCAGTTGTCATTAGAAGTGGGTCTGATGGTGCAAAAAGAAGATTCACATTGCTTACCCCTTCATTAAAACCCCAACATTTTGAGTAGTTAGCCACCTGGGAAAACCGCTTGGGAAAGCCAAGGGAAATCATCAAAAGCATAAAGAAGCAAAAGTTAGAATATTTTGGACATATGATGTGACACCCAGAAAAATACAGCATACTTCACTTAATCCTCCAGGGAAAGATTGGAGGCAAATGAGGTCCAGGCAGAAGAAGAACATCATGGCTTCAAAATCGAGGAGACTGGTTTGGACAAAACTCAACAGCACTTTTTTGTGTGGCTGTTGATAAAAATAGAATCACCAACATGAAAGCCAATGCCCAATGATAGATATGGCACAACAACAACAACAATAATAATAAGAGTAGTTAGCATGTTGTGTAAACCATTGTTTTATTCACATATTCCCCAAAAATGGTGGGCTCTATATTTGCGAACTTTTGAAGAGCCTTAAGTATGTCCAAGGAACTGTGCAGAGGAGGCAACATGGAATTCCCAATTAACTCTTCAGAGTAATTTTACCTTTTACATAACCCAGTATGAAATCCACTTTTCTTGGGGAACAGGTTGTCATTAGCTACCATAACTGAACTGCAAAAATCCCGACAATCCCACAGATGGCAGCAAAGTGATGTAGAAAATCCCCTTTCTAGATGGATATGAAGAGTTTTGCAGCCCTGGCATAGCTCTATTCTCTACTTCTCCCAATTGTTCAGCAGACTCAATTAAATATAAAATTCATTAAGATGTGGTCAAAGCACACATTAGCTAATTAACAATGCTCCCTCTGAGCCTATGCTATGCTTTAGTTTTTAACTGCAACATCCACCTAAATGAAATGAGAAATTTTATTTGGCATTAAAATGCATAAGCATTTGTGAGCTGTAACTCACATGCCTTTTAGTAACATTTGTTGGTCGAAAAAGATGCCATCAGACTCCTCCCGATTTTCGCCAGTTTATTAACATGGGTCTCCTCCTACAATGTTTACTTGTCATAAGTTTTACAAGTTCAATTTTTCTGAACTGTTATTTGGAAGCAGGTGCATGGGAAAAAAACTGAGTTTTATACAGATTCACATGTTTTTGGTCACAGTGTTTGTTTTATACATCTGTGGTCAGCAGACCTACTGATCTGTGATGAAACCCCAGCAAATTGAGTGAGTTAATCTTTTTTTCTGAATACACTCATAAAGAATGCACAGTAAATCGTATAAGAGGGGATTTTGATTTTTTTAAAAAATGAATGATTCCACAAATGTTCATTTTCTTCTTATCCCCTCCCAACCCTTGCAGAACCTGCGATATATCCTAGATTTTGTGCAACTGAATTGAAACTGAGAATTCCACCCCCTTGTGCCCCTTGCTGTGTATCTGGGGCTTAAAACTATTAGCCCCTGCACTTGATATGTGACCCATTGGCATCTTTACAATGTCACAGGTTGTGATGAAACTGGGCATGATTTTTGCACTGGCTGTCCCCTGAAAACAATTGCCAACAGGACAGCTCATGAACTGCAGAGGGCAGTATAAGACCATTGCTGGTGCCAACTGCTAGAAGTGAGCTGGTCTTAATAAATTGCCACTACCTGTAGTGAGTTCCAAGGAGGTCTCTCAGATTATGCAAGTGATATCGTCGTTTATGCAGTCTGTCTAATTAGCTCCCCCTAAAAGGAAGCCTTTGTGGGAACTTTTGGCATTTCCCCCCACCCACCCATGTTTTGCTTAAAAAGAACTATTGCTAATTATTAGTATGGTGATGTGACTTCTCCTGGCACTGTCTCTGTGGCATAACTCTGCAGGCAGAGATATGACAATTAACATTGAATTTAAATTGGTAGTATGGTAAATGAATAAGTTTGTGAAAACAATCACTCCACCTCCAGGGATGTTTGGAGGTGAGTTAGATGAATGCCAGGATGAGCTAGAACTTTGGATGGAAGTTTTTGGAAGGCTGCACCAACTATCCCTGCTGTATGTTCTTTCTTCTACTTGAGGGAAAAGGGAAATTATGGTTATTCTTCAATTGGTTGTATAGTCAGCCAGATGTTTAGATTGGATTTAGCATCTTTAGCCAGCTATCAAGTCCTTCCAAGGAGCTGGGATAGGCAGATGATGTTGTGCCATGGTGTCAAAGGTATATCAGGTTATAAGCTATTCCAATTAAAGCTGCCTTTTGCAATTGACTGCAATTGGAGATTTTGCCAGTGCTGATTGTGTTCGAATGGTACCCCAATTGTTTGAAATTACACACAAAGCACCTATTGCCATGGGTACTATATTTATTTTGTCACAGACAGGTTATTTCGGTTTGTAGGTCTTTATATTTTGTGATCTTCTCCAGTTTTTAATCTGGGGTCTACAGATAATGGCACATCCACTATCAAGACATTTTTGTCTTTCTTACCAACAGTTAATTCTGGGGTGTTATTGTGGCAGGTGCTTATCCATTTGAATTCTAAAATTCTAGGGCATTGTAACTTCTTCATTTTCTATTACTTCATTTGTTGTTGTTTTTTTGTCCCACCAGTTCTTGCTTTCAGGCAAATGCTATTTTTGCAAATGTTCCAATGCACCATTGCTGCTATTTTGTTATGACATTGTTTGTGGTTAGTCCATGAGATCTTCTTGCAACAGCTAAACTAAATGGTCTATTGTTCCTTCTGCTTCTTTGCAGAGGTGGCATTTGTAGCCTGTTGCTTTTCTTCTCTATTCTGGCTTTGTATGTATTTGTGTTAAGGTTTGGTCATCTGCAGCTAGAATTAGCCCATCTGCTTCCTTCTTTGACTTTCCTGCTCATAGCCATTCCCAGCTCTTATTTGTGCTTTATGTGCTTTGTTTAGGGTACTTATCATGTATTACTTTTCCTTGCCATATCACATTTCTACTTTTTATTTGGTCAGCCATAGCATTTGTGTCTTCCACTGAGTCATTGATCTTTGTACAACACTTGTCATATTTCTCCTGACTCTTGTTATTTCTAGGCACTTAATTATTCAATCATGTGGCAGGGAGTCAAATGCCTTCTTGTAATCAACTCAAGCTAATTGTCCAAGGAAGACAAATTGGTCTTCTTTCCTTCCTACTCCTGCAGTTTCCCAAAATCATCTTGTCAATTATATCTTGTTGTTTGTTCATCTACTGTTTGGGCAGTTTCCTTTATATTCAGGTAGAAAGAGCTGGTTTTCAACTAGATGCTGTTGTAGTGCATCAGCTATCACATCAGTTGGCAATTTGGAAGTTGTTGAATAGCAGGTAATTGATCTGTAGTTGTTTGATGTTGTGCCCCAAGTTGGATTTTTCAATATCAGGTAGGTTTTTGCAAAATGCTAACCAATTTTCAATTTTACCTCTTAGCAGTATGTTGTTAAACTTCTTAGCAATGAGTGGATGTACACCAAGTCAGGTGTTTCAAACAAAAAACATGCAATTCATCTTCACCTGATATTGATCTTCTTGATATTGATATTGATCTTCAAGAACAGTTCTTGATCTTCTTTGCCCCTTTCTCCACCATGTCTGCTGTTATTACAATTTCTGTCATTCTGGCTTCCTCCTGTCTACCTCTTTTATCCTACACCTTTGTTTTTGTTGTATTTCTTTGGGTCATCTCACAGCTGGGCCCAGAATGCCACTGTTTTTTCTTTGTCAGGTGCTGACTGGTTCACTGCAGTCTTGCTGTTGATAGATTGATAGAAACATTTCTGATTCATCTGAAATTGGAAATTCTGCCTCTTGTATGCAATTTAACCTTCGTATTTGCTAATCTTGGCTGTAGCTGTTATTTGCTGCTTTATTATTCCCAGCACTTCCTTAATCTTCCTTGTGTCTAGGTCATATTTCTTGATCAGGTTGATCTTCTTGTTCCTTAGCTTCTTTGCTTTCATTTGTTCTAACTTGCTTACACCTGATCTTAGCATGCTGATCTTGTTTTCCAACCTCATCTTCTAATTTGATGATAATGCACTGTTTGATTTTTTTCTTTTTTGTTGATTTTGTTTCAAGCTATTCAATTATTACTGCAGCCATGCTGTACATTGGTTGGTTGATTTTTGGCGTGAGCTTGTGCACATATTTGATAGTACAACATTGTCATTTTTTAATATTTGTGCTTGCTGCTCTTTTGAACAATTTCAATGCAGACAACATTATTCTATTGTTTTGTGCTATTCTAGGTGTTCAGTTATTCTTTGTTTCATTTTTTTAGTTAGACTAATACTTTGTTCTTTCTGAGAAAAAGGCAGTGGAATGGGTACCTGGTCTGGGAACAAAAACCTATTACATCCAGGGAAGTGCAGAGCAGTGAAAAAATATATTGCAGAAGCAACAACAAGAGCCCCCATCTCCTTTCATTGTTCCATCAGGGTAAGAAATACTATGAAGCAATTCTAAAAACCCTAAGCATGAGATGAAAACAGAAACCACCCTGTTTAGACAAATAAAATATTCGGGCATGAGAGGGCATCTTGGATACAGTATGAAGAAGGAAGTGCTTAGAGCTTGCAGTGGAGAGCACAAGCAAATCTGCCACCAGTTTTTGTAACCAGATACGAATCTTACAACTGGAACATCTGTGTTCCAGGCTGTTTCCAGACATTCCATTTGTAAAATGATATATACAAAGTTTTGGCTGCATTCCAAAGTTCTACTTAGGTGCACCCAGTGGTTTGGAAATGTCCAGTATGGTAGTGAGAAGAGTTTTTAAAAAGTCGTTCTCCTTTGGAGATTCTCATGCAATATAAAAAACGGCTCTCTGGGCTCTTCTCCATGCATGCTGTTGGGGATCTGAAATTCTCTGGAGCACATGAAACTAACTGTGTGGTTCTTTGGATCCAAGCCATTTTCATTTATTCTTTGCTGTCCAGGCAACTTCCCTTGTGGCTGCATTCCTGTGGCGAAGATACTAAATTTTCCCAGCCTTCTAATAGTAATATTTTATCTCTAGGAAAATGTGACTCTTTCTCAACTGCTCCAGCTCTTGCAAAAGGCTAGCTAAACAGGTGTACATTAACTTGGTGATATCCCAATCTCAAATGTTGAGCAACCTAAATCTAAACATGATTTTTTCTGGAGGTGGGAGGAAAGGTTAAAAAAAAGAGATTATGCTGGTAAAAATCACTAAAGTTTGTTACTGCAGTGGGAAACAAAGACACATTTACTAAATGTACTAGGATTGTTGGAGATGAGATGGGCAGCAAATAATTTTCATAATAAATAAATGTCACAATAAAGAAACAAACAAATACATAAATAAAAATGCATGGGAGGTGGGCTAAAAAAGGGTAGGGGCTCACCATCTCAGCAGCTTTTTCCAGAAGCCTCAGAAAGTTCAAATAAATTGAGGAAATTTTGCTTTGGAAAATGACTATTTTCTATAGGTAAACATAATTAAAGAATTGCAATTGAAAACTACCTACCTACCTACCTACCTACCTTCCAACCGACTTATCTACCTGCCTGCCTACCTACCTGTTTTTGTGTTGGCGCTACTTCAAATCTAACATTCTCATTTATATGAACAGACTGGCAAATGTGAGTGCATTTTTAGTCTGACATTGCATTCTTATGGTCTGTCACAAATAAGAACTTAAATATTTTTGTGGCCTGCCTAGAACATTTTATTTTTATTTTCCTGTGAATAACAATATGATAAGATGATGATGATGATGGTGGTGATATCTAGTTCTATTCTGCTGTCTCCAGGTACTGCAACATCCATTGCTGAGACTTTATTTGATCTTTCTTATTAATAACTGTTAAGTCTGGGATGTTATGTGGCAGTTGCTTGTCTGGATTCTAAAGTCCCAGAGCAATTTAGCTTCTTTATTTTCTATTACTTTGTCTATTTTGTGGTCCCACCAGTTTTTGTTTTCAGGCAAATGGTATTCCAATACCCCATTGTTGCTACTTTGTGGAGCTATTATGATTATTCTGGTTGGTCGCACAGCCTGAAGTTTAGACTGAATTCGGCATTTTTATCAACCTATTGAGTCCTTCCAAAGGACTTGAGATAGGTAGATGGTGTCGCTTGAGGGTGATAAGGGTATCCTCACAAGATGTAAGGTATTCCAAGTATTTTTTAATTATTTTGGTATTTTTTTAATGTTCTAGAACAAGGCATCTCAATAATCCCTTTCCTACAGTATTGAATATATGCATATTTAGGTTTATAGTTAAATAGGAATTTGTATATTTAAGTATAAGTAACATTTTATTTATTGCTGGTGATGTCTCATCCATTGCCAAAAATCACCAGGTAAAAGGCAAACCATAACCTTTTAACATGGTCTGCAAGTCTTCTTCAGGCTTAGTCCTGGGAATTTCAGGGAGGTATCCATATATTTTTCTTGGTAGCAATACGGAAATGGTTTGCCATTGTCTTCTCCAAGGATATTTTCAACTACCCTGACTACTTTACAGTCCTGGAATTCCCTGAAGGTCTGTTTCCCTTCTATGAACCAACCAGACCTGACCCTGCTTAGCTTCTGAGCCCAAACCAAATCAGAAAAGTGTCACCAATTGCTAAGATGGAAAGAAACCTATATTAGAGACTTAAGCAGTCTCTTTTTTTCCGACAACGATAGACAATAAATACTTATCTCTCTCCTACCCCCACTATGTATTTTTTCCAGGAATCTTTGAATTAGGCCTAAAATAAACTTAATTAAGTATATAGTGTAGAGGTGTCTTATAATAATCATACAGGGAGCCTCCTTCCCCATGTGTGTATATATGTAAATCTGACTAAGATAACTCTACCCTCACAATAACAACACATTTTTAAAATCATCAAGTGCATTTCTAGAAAGAAGAAAAGAGACTGCCATTGTGCTGATAAGTGTAGTGCCAAAACCAAAAGCACCAATAAATTTATTGTTGCCTCTCCTTTGATTTGATGTTCCCATTGTGAATTATACCATTTCTTTTTGTTTCTTTGTGTATCCTTGGAGTGCTAGCTAACAAACACAGAAAGTTGTTTTAAAATGATTCATTTTATTTATTTGTTTGTCTTGCTTGTAAATTGCTTTGGGAGGATTCTTATCCTAAAATGTTAGCTGTAAACAATAGTATTAGAGATGATGGTGATAGTGGTGGTGGTGGTGGTGATGTGTAGGTTGTTTGGATGGGTTTTGTATACTCTATCCTGGAGGAAAACAAAGCTTGATTTTGGCCCTAAACAACCATATTCAGACTATGGATCATGACCCCAAATATGAACACAGCAGAAGTAGTATTCAGCAGGTTCTGACCAGTTCTGGAGAACTGGTAGAGGAAATTTTGAGTAGTTTGGAATACCACCTCTGACTGTCCCCACCCCATCTATTTTCTGCCTCCCGACAAGCAGCTGATCGGCTGGGTCTTCTTTTGTTACACTGCACAGGAGAATGGAGCTAAAAAGCAGGTTAGTGGGGTGGGGAGGGAATGGAGATTTTGCAGTATCCTTCCCCTGCCACACCCACCAAGCCACATCACACCCACCAAGCCACAGCATGACCACCAAGCCATGTCACGCCCACCAAGCCACACTCATAGAACCAACAGTAAAAAAATTGGAATCCTACCACTGGAACATAGGCGAGAAAAAAATGACAAACTTGCAGATAAAATGTAATATGAGGCAATGGGAGAATGTTTCTAAAGTAAATAATTTTCATGTTTTGGTTAAATACATATTTGATTAGATTGCAGGATATTTGTAAGAATGTTTTACTATATCCTCTGGTATAATAATCCTACTAACTCACACTAATTTAGTTCTAGCTCATCAGTTTGCAGATAGCAATAGCACTTAGTCTTGTATATTGCTTCACAGTGCTTTACAGTCCCATCTAAGCAGTTTACAGAGTCCAGCATATTGCCCTCAACAATCTGAGGTCCTTGTTTTACCAACCTTGGAAAGATGGAAAGCTGATTCAACCTTGAACTGCTCAGAATCGAACTCCTGGAGTGGGCAGTGAGTTAGTCTACAGTACTGCATTCTAACCACTGTTACCACAACAGCTCTATATTAGATGGTATTCTATCTATTAAATAATACATTTATATTTGTTATATTAACCTTTGTTTAACAAAGAATATTTTAGTGCTTCTGATATTTGGTTATTTAATTTATCAGTTCCTGATATTCTAACCAAATATTTTGCTTTAACACTCATTTTAAAAACTGTTGTCAGTTCTCTATAATCTCTGGGAGATTGTATGATATACATTCTGAGTCAGGGTTAGGGAGAAGAGGGGGAAAAAAGCTAAGATTAAAACTATAAAATTAAAATGAATTTCCTGTATAAGAATTTAGAAGCTAGCTTAACAAGGTTAACAACAATCTTGTATTATTTTCTGAATGTTAACAAGTTTTTTTTTACCATGCACACTTTTAAAAAAGCCAAATATATTTTTGTTAGGTATGGGCTATATTGAAGAGGCAGGACAATAGTAGAAGGAAAGGATTTCTTTATTTAGCTCTGAACAAAAGACTGTCACCCAGTGTGCCTGCTGTTCTTTTTACAGGCTGCTGTCCACAATTTCAGCCACTGACGGCTGTTCATTTTCCTGCCTGGAAAATGAACCAATGGGGGAAGTCTGACATCACTGACTTTCCCCATTGAATTTCTAACACCCTTCCCCTCCTGGAAGAAGCATTCATCTGATCAGCTCTTGCTCACAGGCATAATCACGTAGGTAGGAGGGACTCCTGTGAGAGCGACTCAACCTTCACAGTTCACCCTCCCAGCAGTGGCAACTTGACTAGTTGGGTCTGTTGTCACTCCAGAGCCAGCCTCAGGGTTTTTCAGAGGCGGGGCTGGCTCCGACGGAATAGAGGGCTCTGAGTTTCTTTGCTGGATTTCCCCCCTTCAGCTAAATTATCCTGCGGTGTACTTAAGTTTGAGGCCCACCCTAGAGTGGGGAGGCTTGTGATTTCAGTATTTGTAGTTGTTAGGGTTGGTCTTACCTCTCTATGTTGTGTTTCTGTTTCTGAGGTTTTCTGGCCATTCAGATTCTCCTCCAATCGTCCCCAGAGTTGGTCTATGTGTCTGCTCCATATTTTCCCATCTTCTAGTTCTACTCTATAAGATT
>BHFT01046221.1:23399-39977 GCA_004320025.1 Laticauda laticaudata | reverse complement strand
TATATATATATATATGTATATGTATATGTATATGTATATGTATATGTATATTATATATTATATAATACCTAAATATATATAATACCTGAACAAAGCTAAATACCATACTTATAAATACCCGCAAAGACATAACACACACACACAGACACATATATATAAATTATTTGTTTTCGTAGATTTTCACGGGTACAGGTATGTAGGTCTTGGTGTGTTCAGGTCTTTTCCCATGTAAGATTGAGAGAATCTTGAGAGCCAGCGTTTCTGGCTTCCAGAGAGCCTGCGGAGCCCAGGGTGGCCATTTTTGCCCACCCGGAGGCTCAAAGAAAGCCTCTAGAGCCCAGGGAGGGCAAAAACACCCCCCACCACCATGGTGTAGGAGACTGACTAGGCCACGCCCACCATCACCACACCCACCCAGCAACTGGGCAGGGAACCCTTTGCTAAAATTTTTGAAGTCCACCACTGGTTAGAATGCCGTAGTGCAGGCAAACTCTGCCCACAGTCTGGCGTTCGATCCTGTTCGGCTCAAGATTGACCCAGCCTTCCATCCTTTTGACCTCAGTAAAATGAGGACCCAGACTGTTAGGGGCAATATGCTGATGATGTAAACCACCCAGAGAGTGCAGTAAAGCACTATGGGGTGTTATATAAATCTAAGTGCTATTTCTATTATTTGGTGACATTGGCATTGCAATGAAACACAACTTATGCCAAAAGATGACCTTGCCCCAGTTTCATATAGATGTTAAATAAGCGTGAGGAGACAACAGATTCCTGAGAAATCTCTCACAAGGTCACCTATAATGAGCATTATAAAATTTGCTTCAGGGATGATCACAATAAGGCACATAAAATAATTTGAATGCTTGTGCTATCAAGCTTTTGTTTTCAAGGGAAGAGATAGGTACCCCGGGGCATTCACAGGATCAACAAATGATTTAAAATGCTTTCTGCACAATCTCAGCAAAAGAAAGCATCAAATTATCTTTGGCTCTGTAAATTATGTTGGTAAATCTGATTTCCCTTTCATCATTTCAGCTCAATACGAAGCCCTGCCGTCGCTGAGCTATGTCTCCAAGGAAGCGAGGCAGAGTTTAAGAAGAAGGGACCTGTGTTTGTTTCCATTTTTAACAAGGTCTTCAATATCCAAGATGGGATCGATCAGGTCTTTCTCGGTGCTTTTTTCTACATGAAAAAGAAAAAAAAATGTGTATTGGAAGTTAATACAATTGCAACCATTGCTGTGCCGATGTTTCATCAATCAGCATCAGGCCTTTTTGTGGCACACCTGAGGCTTGACAAGACACTGGTACTTTTATGTTAAGATTAGATAACAGAACATTCCTGGTTTAGTCTTCAGGCTAAAAGAAGCTGGATAGTCTAAATCTAATTTATTTCCTATTTCTAAACCTCTCATCTCATTCCTGACCTACAAGGCATTGGTTTCTTAGATTAGATCTACTTGTAGGGCTCAATTCCCCCCCCCCCCAAAGTAAGAAGGGAAAACGCAAAGAAAAAATGGGATTTCAGATGTGAAAGCTTCTTGAGTTTGTCAGCTAACTGAGGCTGGATAATACAGGTAATCCTAGACTTACAACACTTCACTTAATGACCATTCAAAGTTACAATGGCACTGAAAAAAGTGACTTACAATCATTTTTCACACTTATGACCATTGCAGCATCCCCATGGTAACAGGGGATTTAAATTTGGCTCCTTGACAACTGACTTGCATTTATGACAATTGCAGTATCCCGGAGTTGTGTGACTCCCTTCTGACAGAATAAGTCAATGGGGAAACCAGATTCACTTAACAACCATGTTACTCATTTAACAACTGAAATTATTCACTTAACAGTGGCAAGGAAAGTAAAATGGGGCAAAACTCACTTAAGAAATTTCTCACTTAGCAATGTAAATATTGGCTCAATTGTGCTCGTACATTAGGGTCTTCCTGTACCTGTTGCTAGAAGCATCCTCTCCCTGACTTGAGGCTCCAAAAGGGCAAGGGGGGGATGTAACAACAGGAGGGGGATGACAACCTATGTTATTCTTATACTATGGTAGCTATGGTTATATTAGGCCAGAAAGTGGGAGGCTGTGCGTTCTAGTCCTGCTTCAGGCATGAAAGCCAGATGGATGACTTTGGACCAATCACCAGGAGATAGAGTTCTAGTCCCACCTGAGGCATGAAAGCCAGCTGGGTGACTTTGAGCCAATCACTCTCTCAGCCCAACTCATCTCACAGGGTTGTTGTGGGGAACATAGGAGAAGGAAGGAGCATCAGATATGTTTGCCACCTTGAGTTATTTGCAATAATAAAGGTGGGATAATAATAAATAAATAAAAATGACAGCTTTCTGTGCACAACAAGCACCCTTTTTAAATGAAACCCATTGGAATTGTGCAGAGATGCTACTTTTTTTGCTAGGCCTTTGTACAATTTATTTTGAAACAGATGTCAGTCAATGAAATGATCAGCGACAAGGAAACAACACGCCTTCTCTGGGAACCCTGAAGGAACCGGCTATGTTTAATAGGGCTTGAGATTCTACCTGCCGTGCTGAATCCACTATAATCAAGTCCTGCTGCTTTCATTTGATTAATACATTAACACCAAACTGTTAATTCATCACCTGTCCACAGTTTTAATTTTTTTTTTAAAGAAACCTGTTCCAAGATGAAAGGGAGGCAACACATTACAAGCACTGGGGTTCAGCTGCAAGCCAAGAGAAGATATCCCTGAGCTTTTTCTAAACTCAGTTTGTGACTGCAGCTTCCACCATAGTTCCTGTTCTTCAAATATACTCTATACAGGTAGTCCTCAACTTACAATCACAACTGAGCCCAAAATTTCTGTTGCCAAGTGAGACATTTGTTAAATTGAAGAGAAATTGAGTGAAATTTTGCCCCATTTTACAACCTTTCTTGCCACAGTTCTTAAGTGAATAAGTGCACTTATGAAGTTAGTAACATGGTTTTGAAGTGAATCTTCAATGTCAGAAAGCTGCAAAAGGGGATTGCGTGACCCCCAACACTCTGCAACTGTCATAAATACGAGTCAGTTGCTGAGCATCTGAATTTTGGTCACTTATCCATGGGGATGCTGCAATGGTTGTAAGTGTGAAAAGCAGTAGTAAGTCACTTTTTTCAGTAATGTTGTTAACTTTGAATGGTCACGAAATGAACTGTTGTAAGTTGAGAACTACCTGTAGTTCTATTAATACAGCAAAGTGTGAAGAGAGAAATAAAATAAACTTATTGCTTCAAAACCTCATTATATAACTCATATAAGAAATAGCTCTGATAAGAAAATTGCCATTTATTAAATTTATGTGCCACCCAATAGGGCGATTCTTATTCCTTTGGCCTTTATATAGAGTAGATAGATGGGTCTACCAAGCCTCAATCTGATCACAATTATTAAAAAAAAACATTACTGAGAATCTCCTAGGTTAAATAGACCAACCTGTCTTATTTGCCAGCCTAATAATTTGAAAACTAAATCAGCAAATATCTGTCCAAATCAATACATGTAAATGCACAATAACATAGGTTGCTTGTATTAATCTTGCTGATGATGCTGTAAGTCTATCAAACCCTGACTATGGTGGTGTCAGGGAATTGCACAGATGTCCAAATGAAGTCAGAGATGCTGACACTAACTAAATATATTTAATGTTTATCTATCTATCCATCCATCCATCCATGCCTATCTATTGTCTCTGCCTGTCCATCCATATCTATCTATATCTATCCATCTCTATCCATCCATCCATATCTATCTATTGACTTTGTTTCTGTCCATCCTTCTATGCCTTTCTATCTATCTATCTATCTATCTATCTATCTATCTATCTATCTATCTATCTATCTATCTATCCCATATCTATCATATTGTCTTTCTATCTGTTTATCTGTCTGTCCATCCGTCCATCCATATCTATCTATTGTCTATCGGTCTGTCTGTCCATCCATCCATGCCTATCTGTCTATCTATCCATCCAACCCTATCCATCCATCCATGTCTATCAACAGCCGGCCCATGTCTATCATCTGTCTGTCCATCCATCCCAATCTATCAGTCATCTATCTACCCGTACAGCAAACAAGATAGTCAGGGAAACAGGAGCATCATGAGGTAAATCCATAGAGCACACCGAAGAAAAAGGCGGGAAAAAAGGGAACCTCCCCCTCCATACCCACAGCAACCAATCACAGCATAGATTACCTGGCAAACGCAGCAGACCTGTAACATGTAAGTGCAACTCCCCCCATCAATAAAAGCCTTATTCAACCTCAGCCAATAGCCACACTCCTTACCTTCCACGTTGTTATAGAAGTGACATGAGCGACTTGACACTTTCATACGACACAAGTGGATCTGCAAATCAATTAAAATCCAGTTCAGTGCATCAAGGGAGCTAAAATAGGTTCAATAGTGCCCCGTGCTAGCAATATGAGCAGCAATTCCCTGCAGAGGAGATTTGTCTGCTTAGCTCCGAGATAGGGAACGTGTTATCCTGACATGGCTGGCTGGGGAATTCTGGGAATTGTGAAGTCCACAGACAAGTAGCCAAGGTTGGGCACCCCTGCTTTGATAGGAGGCCCCCTACTCTCTTTTTACGACCCTGTAATCCCTTAATTCGGGGTAGAGTTGGGGCGATTAGATTGAGCTGAGCATTTACTGGCTGGCTGCCCTTCCTGACGCCTACGCAGAGTTCACAGCAGATTTATTTTTTCTTTGCACCTTAGGAGAGAAACATCTTCTGCTTGAATTCTCAACCTTCTGAGTGGGAGGCAAAGGTCTTCCGCACTAGGCCATCACACTACGCATAGAAAGCCCTCTTAAGGAGATAGCAATAGCACTTAGACTTATGTATCGCTTCATAGTGTTTTATAGTCCCTTCTGGACAGTTTCCAGAGTCAGCCTATAGCTCATAACAATCTGGGTCCGCATTTTACCGACCTCAGAAGGATGGAAGGCTGAGTCAGTCTTGAGGTGGTGAGAATCAAACTGCTGGCAGTTGGCAGAATTAGTCCGCAGTACTGCATTCTAACCACTGTGCCACCATGGCCCAGTATAAAAGATAGTGATATACAGTATTGAAAGACAAGGTTCCTGCAGAGGTGATGGGGCAAAATAGTGCTTTGAACTGGACTCAGAAAAACACATAAAATTAAATTTTGTTATCGGGAGGCTGCATTTCCTGTCAATCATAAGAATAACAGAATAATCCTGGGTCGGTGTCTTTTCACATGTATAATTTTACCTGCATATGATTGTTTTCCTGCTTTTTAACTTCAGGGTGGATGCAAAGTTGGTCTCTGGATCCCAACACACAAACTTTGGGTCTGTTTTAACAACAAGAACAGCAAAAGATCCACGGCATTTCCATGTAATGTCAAAATACAGATCAAGAAAAAAAACAACAGTGGCACGTTTTATATTTTAGTGTAAAAAAAAAAAAAACCCAGGAAAGTNTTTTATATTTTAGTGTAAAAAAAAAAAAAACCCAGGAAAGTAAAATGGGGGCAGGATAAGCAAGATAAATGGGCATCTAACTATACAACATGGCTGCTAGGGAGAAGTTCTTCACCCTCTGTGAAAATACTAAAGTCCAGTTTAATGAAAAGAAGGACTCAGAGTGACATGATAACAGTGTTCCAGGGGCTGGAATCTCAGGGGCTGCCACAAAGAAAAAAAAGTCAACCTATTCTCCAAAGCACCAGAAGGCAGGACAGGAAACAATAGGTGGAAATTAATCAAGGTGAAATCTAACCTAGAACTAAGGAGAAAGTTCCTGGCAGAGAAAAAAATTAATCAATTGAACAGAACTTCAGAAATGGATGAATACTCCAACACTGGAGGTTTTTAAGAAGAGATTGGACAGCCATTTGTCTGAATTGGGGGTTTGACTAGAAGATTCAATCTGGAAATAAGGAGAAATTTCTGACAATGAGAGCAATCAACTAAATGGAACAGATGTTGCCTTCAGAAGTTGTGGGAGCTTCATCACTGGAAGCTTCCAAGAAGAAACTGGACTCCCATCTGTCAGAAATGGTGCAGGGTCTCCTTGGGTGGGTGGGTGGGTGGGTTGGACTAGATAACCTACAAGGTCCCTTCCAACTCTGTTAATGTCAGCTGGTGCTCCATTCAAAATCCAAGAAAGAATACTTAAGACTCTTTTAATCAAGAAAAAAGATATCTTTTACTGGAAATCAAGTGGTAGCAACAAAAGAATTCTGAATCTGAGAAAATGGGCGCATAAATCACATATGCAAAGTAATGGCAATGTTCCCACCCCCAACAGTTTGATTGGCTCATCCAATTCAAAGTTGTGTATGCATCATGTGGGCATCTCCAGGTGGTAATGAGGCCTCTGTCCGTTGACCTTGACATAGTTTGATATAGGGTTGCAGCTGCACAAAGCATAGGATAGAAACCTAAGCAAGAATGTACCCCCCCCCCAGCTTATACAGTTCTGGTTTGTAACACCTCTAGCTCATGTCCCATAACCATTCCCCCCTCCTCCCCCCATTACTTATGACAGCCGAAAGATGCAAAGCAAAGGGGGAGAAAAATCTTGAAGGCTGACAGTTAATCTGTTCATCAAAACTTCAAGACCTGTGTTATTCTGTTACCCTTAAGCACAGCTGAATGATATAAGTCCTCACAGGTAAAAAATACTTCTTCAACCAACATCAATAAACTACCATTAAATGCACTGCAAGACGGAAGTGATGGATGGCAACTTGGACTGCTTTTAAAAAGAGACAAAATAAGCTCAGCTGGATAATGGCTAACAGTCATCTCAACTATTTATGATCCCCATTATCATTTGCAATAGCCTCCAAACTGCGGTTGAGATAAAGTAATATTGCATTTAGGTTCCGCTCGTTGGCTTCCAAGAAAGAATCTGATTTGCCTCTGCTGATCAGAATGCTGGACAAACATCCTTTGGACTGATCCAGGAAGGGCATTGCTTTTTATTCGGCAGTGCTCCTGTACTATGACTGCAGGGCAAGACAGCTTTTTCAGTTCAGTGCAATAAACAAGAAAGCTTCTGAAATAATAAGGTGAGACAACTATAAACCCCAGGCACTTTTCACACTTGAAATTTGTTCTTTACCTGTAAGCAGTATTCTTCAATTCACCGATGACCTGAGCAAGCTGAGAATGTGTTCTGGAGGCATAAATTATTTTAGGGACATCAGTGTAATAAGCTGTCATGCGGAAAAAGTGAGAAAGGAAACGTGTGCAGGAGGGAGAAAGAAGAGGAAAAAAAAATGTTTAGTTTGTGTTTAGTAACTAAATATATCATCAGCCTGCTTTTCCTCGCTGGTGCTATGGTAACAATTTAGCCTGTGGACATAGTCTGGGAATTTACAGCCCAACTGCCCACCTAACAGAGAAGACTGCATATTTTTTTACTATCTTCAAAAAGGAGATTTGCTTTGAAGCACTTGTGGGTGAATATCTGCAAATGGCAGTGAAAATGGATGCACTGGTTTGCATTGTTCAAAGTTCTCTGCAGATCACTAAACATACGGCAGATGTCTATGGAGATTCTCAGTCATCCAAGTCATGGTTGTCCCAAAGGTGCTTTTCTAAAAAGCAACTGGACTTTCTTATTTTTTTCCTTGAAGATGTTTTGTTACTTATCCAAGAAGATTCTTCAGTTCTGACTGAAGGATGGTAGAATGAAAGGATTTATATTCCCTGCAGTCATCTGGTCATTAGCACACATAACACAAAGCAATGAACATTTGAAACAGTGGTGGAATTCAAAATATTTTACTACTGATTCTGTGGGTGTGCGCTTTGCGCACACTTGGAGCCTTCTAAAATGGGCAATTTTAGACATGAAAACTTACCTTACCGTCAGCGCTGATGAGTAGAACAACTGAGGGGCGGCAATGTGCTCTGCCACACCTATCAGCTGAGCTACAAGCAAAGGAAATATAAGACAGGAAAGGACAGGGGTGGGTGGGCAGGGCCAACTGCTGATTGGCACTACCGGATCACTAGAACCAGTACGAACTGGCAACATATCACAGATTTGAAGACAGCAAAGTCCATATTCTGGAGAGAGAGGACCAATGGTTTGAAAGAGGGGTCAAAGGGGCCATCTACCATATGTTAATGCCGAACAGACCTCTCTCGGGGTGGTGGGGAGGGACATGGCCCCAACTATCTCCTGTCTACAAGTCCTTTCAGCAGTTCCAAAAAGGCTCCACACCCATTTGCACAATTCAGGTGGCCCCGAGGACACAGATAAACTTCCAAGTGGCCTCAATGATTTTCAGAGAGAGGGCTAACGACCAGATGTCCACAAGGAATATAAATCCTTCCGTTCTCCAGCATTCAGCCAGAACTGAAAAAGTTTCTGAGTGAGAAGCGAAACGTTTTCAAGGAAAAACAAGATCCGGTTGCCCTTTGAAAGGATACCTTTGGGATATGGCAGATAGGATTCTCAAGCTTTTCTTATAACCAGTTTCTGCTTTCGTTTTGAAAAGGATTTCAAGGTATGTAGTGATATTTTTATTAGTTCACATTCTTTCATCTTCCGTGTTCCCTAAACTTTTAAAATTCTGAAGTACCGCAAGAGGAAAAGGTAGCAGCATTACAGGTAGTCCCCAACTGATGACCATAATTGGGACCAGGATTTCAGTTGCTAAGCAAAGCAATTGTTTAGTGAATTGCACCCATTATGCAATTTTGCCACAGATGTTAAGCAAAGCCCTGCAGATATTAAGTGAATCATGAGGTGGTTAAATGAATCCAGTGTCTCCGTGTTGACTTTGCTTGTCAGAAGCTAGCTGGGAAAATTGCAAATGGGAATCAAGTAACCATGGACACAACGATGGTCATTAAGTGAATCTGACTTCCTCCATTCACCTTGCTTGTTGGAAGCCAACTGAGAAGGTTCAGAAATGGTGATCACATGACACCAGGATGCTGTGACTGTCATAACTACATGCCGATAGCCAAGCCCCAAAATTTTGATCATGTGACCCTGGGGATACTACAAAGATTGTAAGCATAGGGACTGGTTGTAAGTCACTTTCTGAAGTGCTGTTGTATTATCAAACAGTAAGCTGTAAGCTGAGGACTACCTGTATCTAATAAACCTATTATCAGCTTGCCTTCAGAAATTGTGGGAACTTCATCACTGGAAGCTTTCAAGAAGAGACTGGACTGCCATCTAGTATAGTGTCTCCTGCTTGGGGGGGCGAGAGTTGTATTAGATGACCTTACGAGGTCCCTTCTGTTCTTATTGCCAACCCTGAAGCTGGCATGACCGGAGCCATATTACAGCTTCAGTGTTTCCACACTGGAATTGAGGGAAAGGGAGAGGGGATTAGAGAAAGAGGGGTTTGTGTAGCCAAAACAAAATACCTTCTCTTGAGAACCAAGGACAGTCTCACACCTGGACCATGGAAGGAGGAATGAGGTCATCAGACCACCAGACAGCATCTTGATTGGACCATGTGACTGATTGTTTGGAGTTGTGGGAAAACTTTCTCTTTTAACTAGGTGAAAACCATGGGAACCTTTAGAGTCGGCTTTCACCAGATATGCACCAATATGGTATTTCCAATGAAGCTACCCTTTTAGGAATTTACCAGTGTCAGAGTTTTGTTTGCTATGGATCTTTACTTGGAACCCAGACACTTATCCTTACATCTGCACTATTGTCAAAACCTCATTGCAAATATAACAAGGGCTGCCAAATGAATAAGAAATACCTGGAACCTCGGTCCCCGTGACAGCACTGCCCCAAGACGACAATGGCTGGTCGGGAAACAGTTCTGCCCCTTTTAATCGCTGGGCAATCTTTTGTGCGGAAACAGCATCCTTGAAGTGCGCTCGCCATGCCAAGGTCGAGCACAGGAGGCATAATGTTTTCCCAGTGCCTGTAGGGCTCTCCAAGATCCCATTCACTTGCTGAAATGAGAATTAAAAACAGGGGAATGGGAAAGTGGGAAAATATTTACTGAAGTACCAGAGAAGGACAAACATTTCCACAAAGTCATTCTACGCACTTCACAAGAGGCTATCATAGACTGCAATCCTAGACAAGGTCAGATTGTCTTGGCCTTATCTAATTCAACGGTAGTCCTCTATAGTCTGTCAATCTACAGGTAGTCCTCGATTTACGACCATAATTAGGACCAGACCCAAAGATACTTTTTCAGGACTTTCTTGTTTTTACTTTTGAAGACATTTCACTTCTCATTCAAGAAGCTTCTTCAGTCTTGACTGGATGGTGGGGAAGGGAAGGATTTATATTCCTGGCAGACAGCTGGTCATTTGTATCCTTTTACAGTCTTGCTGAAGCACAAGAAAGTCCAGTTGCCTCCTGAAAAAAGCACCTTTGGGACAACCATGACCTGGATGACCAAGAACCTCTATGGAGTTTTATAGACTATGTAATTTGGGATGGTGTGGGAGTATGAATGGATTTCCAGAAAAATTGCAGACTTACAGGAACCATTAGCACCACTCAGGTGACCCTGAGGACATAGACAAACCTCCAAGTGGCCCAACAGTTCTCTAAAAGGATGCAAATGACCAGCTGTCTGCAAGGAGAATAAGTCCTTCCATTTCCCATCATCAGGTCAGAGATGAAGAAGCTTCTTAGATGAGAAGTGAAACGTCATCAAAAGAAAAAAACAAGAAAGTCCAGTTGCCCTCTGAAAAAGCGCCTTTGGGACAACCATGATTTGGATGACTGAGAATCTCTACAGACAAGTAGGATCAGAATTTCCACTGTTAAGCAGGGCAGTTGTTAAATGAGTCATGCCTGGTTTTATGAACTTCTTTTTGAGATGACTGCTAAGGAGATCACCACAGTCATGTGAATCTCATGGTTCTTAGTGGCCTGGCTGTTCGTCACAATAAGTGGATCCAGCTTTCCCCGTTGACTTTGCTGGTTGGATACTGGCTGGGAAGATTGCAAATGGCAATCATGTGATCTTGGGAATGCTGCCACCACTAGAACCACATGCCAAGAGCCAAGTCTACAAAAATTTGATCACCTGACCCTGGGGATTGCTGAAATAGTCGTAACTGCAAAAACTAGTCATTTCACCTTTTTCAGGGCCACTGTAACTCTGAACGGTCGCTAAATGAATGGTTGTAAGTCCAGGATTCCCTGAACAGTCTTCATGTAATCTTTTAGTAACCATTTCATGGCTCCTAAAGTTTCCCAGAGGGCACTGACACCAACCTTGATTGGGGGGGGGGGGGGACATTAAGACAATGGTGCCAATATAGAATGAATAGGTAGGGTAGAATAGAATAGGTAGGGTAGAATAGGATAGGATAGGATAAATAGAATAGAATAGAATAGAATAGAATAAACAGAGTTGGAAGGGACCTTGGAGGTCTCCTAGTCCAACCCCCTGCCTAGGCAGGAAACCCTACACCACTTCAGACGAATGGTTATCCAACATCTTTTTAAAAACTTCCAGTGCTGACTTCTCTTCTAAATTCTTACTTGGATGGACTTTGTTTCTGAGGGTTAAATGATGATGGGGGAGTTTCATTGGAACGCTGACAGGTAGCTCTCTACCCCTTAACTTCTATTCTCAGAAAATCCTGAAAGAAATGTTTTCCTCACCTCCACCCCTGCCTACATTCCAGTGACATTACTGGCCATGCCCCACGCAGCTATGGAGATGGTTTTCAAGAAGAAATGTGACCCCTAGCTGTTTAAAAAATGTCCATCCTTGGCCGAGTTAATGGCTCTGTACTGTTCAAGAGATTGCTCCTTATCCCTGGAGAAACACAGCAGGGAAAATTAGTTTGTGTTCTGCTTACCCAATCATGGGATACAACCTACATTTAACTGTTTGCCTGAAAGGAAGAAATAATAAGAAACCAATTTTTCAGTCAATAACCATAAGAAGCAAACCAATCAATAAATGGTATTTTAAGTTACACAAGCTTTTGTGCTACGATGTCTAGGCAGCCAAGCACCCTCCTCCTACCAATAGTAAGACCACGTATTACAACAGCAAAGCCAAACTATCGCTCTGCAAATCTCTTCTGTGGCTGCCGCTGCTTTCTAGAACATCTTGCCCCCAGTGAAGAGGAAAGCCTCCAATCCCCTGGCCTTCCACAAAGGGGTCAAAATCTGGATGTGCAGCCTTATGTGAGCGACACAGTAGCCCATGGTTGTGGGGCTGGTTGGCCCCATGAGAACCCTTCCCTAGTCTATGTTAACAATTCTTAGTCTTCCCAGCTTGGATCTCTCCACCTCTTCCAATGTTATGTTGTTATTTTTACATTTTTTAAATATTAATCTTAAATTATTTGGTTTTAATGTTTTGATTAAATTGTATAGCCCCTCTGTGAGAGAAATGGGTGAGTGGATGGATGGATGGATGGAGAGAGAGGATGGATGGATAGATAGGGAGAGAGGATGGATGGATGGATGGATGGATGGATGGATGGATAGATAGATAGATAGATAGATAGATAGATAGATAGATAGATAGATAGATAGATAGATAGATAGATAGGCACGGATGGACAGAGAGACAGAAAGACAGACCCCTTGACTTCAAAAAGATGCTAGATCTCTTGAGTAGGGCAATAACATTTACAAAACAGTCTATGAGCAAAGTCTTCCCATAAAATTATCTTATGGTGTTAAAGCAGGCACAGAATATATTTTCTGACTTACTAAAAATGTAGAAACAGATTGCATAGACATAAGGGCTTCTTAAGTGGTTTTCTTTCCCTTCATCAAAAAAAGAAAACTCACCTACCCACTTCTCTATTTCCAGGTCTCATGTAAATATGGCTGGCACTGATAAGAGAAGGGGCTGAAACAAAGCTTTTTTCCAGGAAGTGCTAAGCAGGTTTCATATGTTCCAAATGCACCTATTCTACTTAGGGTAAAAATATATGCAGAATCCAAAAACGTGTATGTCGATACAGTTAACGAAGCCAACTCTATTTCTGGGTTTAGAAGATCATATTTATTCTGGCTGAAATACTTTCAAAGCAATTCCATATATCATTGCTCAAAAGTAAGTCCTCTAAGCTTATTTTTAAGAAGATTAATTCTGAATTAATCATTTAAATCACAGAATAGTAATTTTTGCAACCAGCTATGTAAGACCTGTTATGAAATATTACAAAATCATTCTAAGCACACTGACTGAAATAACTTTGTCCTTGTTCGTATTTAGCTCTAACCTGGATCTTTCCCTTGCAGTTTTGCATCCATGATGAATGATGCAAAGTCATCCTTATCCTCTGATAGCAAGATCCATTTATCAGATATGTACTGCTGCCCATAACATCTGAGTTTGGGCAGCTCACCATAACAAAACTACAAACCATAAAAACAAAGACTAAAAACCTAGCACCTCAATCATCCTCCTAGGGTGCCCCAACCCCCATCCACGGTCCAAAATCTCTAGGGAATTTCTAGAAGCCTGGAACTCTGACAAATTAGCCATCAATAAACACATAGTCATAAATGATATCTATAGACTATGCAAAAGAGACAATCAACTAGCAAAAAGGGAACAAAAAGACAGACTTTCCGCCAGCAATCAACACCCAGATGAGCATAGATTAACTTCAGTTCAAGAAGTAAATAATACCCCACTCAAGAAACTGCCAGACACCACCAGCAAACAGCCCAACTAAAGAACCTCCAAGATCAACCCCACCAACACTGACAGGGCAAGACACGAAAATATAAACTGGAAGCAAATCCCACTCCTTACTACCATAGCACTGATGATGTTACCTAGTTTGGATAATAAAACGTCTGCAAGAAAACAGGCAAGTTCAGAGAGCACCAAGGACCCCTCATTTCCAACATTCCCCTTTACTGATACTCCTCTATACCTCTCTGCTCCTGGTATTCTAAGTGGTATTCAAAGTGCTGGTGTCCTGTTCTGGTACCTGGAGGCTGTAAGACTCCAGATGGCAATAGGCAGCATTTTGAATTGGACCTTAAGCAAATCCATGCAGCTATCATATAGATCAGGGGTGTCAAAATCAAGGCCCCGAAGTGCTTAGGCCTGGCCTGCAGGGCTGCCCTGGAAATAGTGAAGGACCAAACTGCAATGCCTCTGTCAGCAAAAACGGAGCTTGGGAGGGCCACTGGCAGAGGGTTGCAGGAGGCCATTACAGCCAAAAATGGAGCTCAGGACCCCATTTTTGCTGCCAGAGCACTCAGACCACCACAGACAACCCCGACACAAGTGACAAGTGGCTGGTCACACCCACCCTGGCTCCCTGAGGTCGAACACAATCCTGATGCGGCCCTCAATGAAACTGAGTTTTATACCCCTGGTATAGACACAACATTGCTAAAACAGAGACATTTTGATCACTTGAAGCTTCAAAGTGATTTCTGAAGCTTCACTTCAAAGTGATCTTTGAAGCTTCACTTCAAAGTGAAGCTTCAAAGGCAGTCCATGTAATGATGTATGTTGCATGTTTCAAAGTTTCTTTCATTTGACACACATGTAGGCTGAATTATGCTTTACTTAGTATTTCATCAAATGTTTACCTTTTGTAGGCACTCAAGCACTTTGGACATATATGTCTCCTGACATTTGTAGGGTGGAAATGGAAAGTCAATAATAATGCCATTTAATTTTATTTGGGGCATATTTCATCTGGCATCTCAGGATCACAAAACCTAAAATCAAGAATATTGTTTCATTAGTACTAAATATCAACAAGACAGTTCAAAATTTCCCTAATTCTACTTCAGCAATTCAAATACTTTGGCCACCTAATGAGAAGGAAGGACTCAGTGAAGAAGAGCCTGATGTTGGGAATGATTGAGGGCAAAAGAAGAATGGGACAACAGAGAAGGAGGTGGCTGGATGGAGCCACTGAAGCAGACGGCATGAGCTTAAATGGGCTCTGGGGGATGGTAGAGGACAGGAAGGCCTGGAGGAACGTTGTCCATGGGGTCACAGTGGGTCAGACACGACTTGCAACTAACAACAAAAACACTTCAGCAATGAGAAATCCTTTTTTAATTGTATTTATTAAATTTGTTGACCACCCATCTTACCATAAACATTCCTTTAAAATCTCAAGTGTTTTAAGAAACACACTTTGTTGTAATGACCAGGCAGTCGAGTTGTTTGATCATGAACAACTGAATCATGATCTTTATTGGAGTATAGTCTTGCATTTATACACATTTTTAGTTATCCTCCATCATTGGTTAATTTTGGTTACTGCTTAACTTTCATTACTGTTCAGCACAGTAATCCATATAATTAATTATCTCTCGTTAAAATCTAACATAAGTCTAACATTCCCCTCTCTCATCCTCCTTTAGATTAGTGACTTTGTTTGCCTGAGTTGTATTTGCTTGGAAACATTCTTTATCTGAGGTTTGCCATCCAAGATTGGAACATTCCTGCAATTACAACTCTACAACACTTGGATTTGACTGTTTATGAAACCTTAATGAATTCTCTCCCAATCTTGGTTTTAATTATGTTGATCATTTCATTGCCTTAGTTTTTACATTCAATTATGATGGTTGGTTTAGTAGTTGTATGCTGCCCAGAATCCCTTTGTGTGAGATGGCCAGCCATACCAATTTGATTAAATAAATTTAGGGATTCTAGTTAATGTAGGAGTGTCCTTCATGTGTTGGATTAAAACGAGAACCTGTTGAAATCCACTCTTAATCACAGGGTCTCTTTGGTTCATTTTGAGCCAATGATTCTCCCAACTCAACCTACTCCATAAGACTATTATTTGCACAAATAAAGGGAGATATTTATGTAAAGCATCTTTAACTCCTTTGTAAAGTTGGGATACAAGTTTAAAGAAGAATCATTAAACAGAGGGAAAGTTTAGTTTTAAAAATGTTGTCATCCGTAACAATCTGAGGACTCAAGATTGTTGGAAGCAAGCTGCTGATTCTGTAAAACCTTACAGCACTGTAAAGTGGCATTTAAGTGTAAGTGCTATTGAGATTGCCTGATGTGTGAACTTATTTTCACCTTCTTTTGTACAACTCAAGAAGCACACTTTCCCATTTAGGAACAGATGGGAGCAAATCACTTGTGAATGTCTGCAGGGTATTCCTTTTACTTATTTACTTATGTTCTTTTGCCCTCCATGACTACCCCCCATTAGATATACAGGAGGACATGGTATGGGGTCTTTTTAAAAAAAACATGTGGATATAAAATGTCTATGAACAAGTCTCCACTGCGGCTTCCCCCTTGTGAAATGGGCCCACTGACTGTCATTACAGATAGAATATTTGTAGCTCAAGGTACAACTGTGGGGTCACTGACGCTCTCTTGAGCTCTCTTGGTGACACTGAACATGTTCCCCGAGTTGGGTCATGAAAATGTCACCAAGAAAACCACCAAGCTCAGACAGCATCTAGGACCCCACAGTCCTCTTTCTCCTCCGTTCTGCAAATCCCTTCTAGCCCTGATGATGCTACCTAGTTGGGTAATAAAACGTCTGCAAGAAAACCACCAAGCTGAGAGAGCTGCAAGGACTCCAGGCCTCAATCCCTCTTCTCCCCTCCTCCACACTGGGGGGGGGGGGAG
>BHFT01046221.1:0-23361 GCA_004320025.1 Laticauda laticaudata | reverse complement strand
GGCGCGGAGATATCGGCCTCCGACCGCCGCTCCAACCCAGGTGCGGGGAAAGCGCCCAGGCTGCCCAAAGAGGGCCTCAACCCGCGCGGCCTCCGACAGTCTCACCTCACGGACCTCTTTCTCGAAGCGCCCAGGTTCGCAGACCCCGCGCGCTGGGTCACGTGGCCGAGCCCTGGGCGTCTCATTGGTTGGGCGGCCCGCGCGCGCGCACGCGCACAGCTTGAGGAAGAGGAGGCGGGGAAAAGAGAGAGAGAGAGAGAGAGAGGGGAAGAGGGCAAGCTCTCGCGAGGCATTCTCATTGCCGGGGCAACACTCTCTTTCCCCCCCCCCGCCCCCGTTTCCATGGTGAAGCCATCTTCTCTCCCCGATGGGCTGAAAAGCGCTTCTCGCCCGCCCAAGTGTTGGGACTACAAACTCCATGGTTGCTAGTCAGGAAATTCAGCTAGGCTAGGTTGGCGGAGTTTGTAGTCTGAGGCTCTGTGCCAAGTCAGTCTGAGCAAGAGGCAAATCGGGAATCAAGGGCCCGACTCCGGTCTTTCCAACTTGAAGTGATGGGAGTTGTAGTCCTCAAAGGCTGGAAGGCGTCCCAGCGGGAATGCTGGGATTGATATATACCTAGTCCTCCACTCCATGACATATGACCACAATTGAGCCCCAAATTTCCATTGCTAAGTCAAATGGTTGTTAAGTGAGTTTTGCCCCATTTTACAACCTGTCTCACCACAGTTGTTAAGCGAATCATTGCAATTAAGTTAGTAATGTGATTGTTAAGTGTATCTGTTTTTCCCATTGGCTTTGCTTGTTAGAACGTTGACCGTAGGACATTGCAACCGTCATACTATGAACTAGTTGCCAAGCACCCAAATTTTGATTACGTGACCACGGGAAGGTCGTAACCATCATAAATGTGGAAAGTCATCATAAGTCACTTTTTTCAGTGCTATTGCAACTTAGAATGGTTCCTGAAAGAATAGTTGTAAGTCAAGGACTATCTGTATATCTTATCTATATATAGATATCTATAGATATCTATATATATCTATATATCTATGTCTATATATATATTATCTATCTATCTTTCTATCTATTTGCACACACATAGGTAGTCCTTGACTTATAACTATTTTTTTAGCAACCATTTTAAGTAACCATTAAATAGATAGATAGGTTGAGATAGAAAGATAGAGATATATTCCTTCTATTCAAAACCAAACTCACCTTGACTGATTTTCAAATGGCAAGCCAGGTCAGAGTGGATGGGAGGCCATCAGGAGATTCAGAGAAGTCGAAAACCATTCCAGAAGAGGGGGGGGGATTTCATCCCAGTGTTGCTAAGGAAACCACATGGATGCTTTCCAAGAAGTCCCCAGGAATTAAGCTAAACTTCAAGGAGTTTATTTAATATTACTGCTGATTATCTTCATGCCATCCATGAGGCCTGCTGTGGTTTTGCTCAAGGCCCATCTGCCAGCTCAAACTCTGAAGGTTTTCATGCGGCTTAAATCATTATTCAACATCATTCAAACTAATGACTTGATTCACCCCTTGTGCTAATCTATCATTGTTTGGTTTTGTCTTAGTGTGATGTGAGAACTTGGATAGTTGTTGCTCATTATTCAACATGGTTAAGCATTGCATGTATCCAAATCAGCTATATAGCTAAGTCTAGAGATTATCAGTCATCCAGGTTTTCCCAAAGGTGATTTTTCAGGAGGCAACTGGATTTTCTTGTTTTTTTTCTTTTGAAGACATTTCGCTTCTCATCCAAGAAGCTTCTTCAGCTCTGACAGGATAAATGTGGGATGTAAGGATTTATATTCCTTGTAGTCTTCAAAAGTAAAAAACAAGAAAATCCAGTTGCCTCCTGAAAAAGCATCTTTGGGACAACCATGACCTGGATGACTGACAATCTCTGCAGAGTTTTAGCTATGCAGTTTGGGAGGAATCCCCTTGGAATGGTGTTTGGAGTAGGAATGGATTTCCAGAAGAAAAAAGCAAACTATAGGAACTAGGAGCAACACTCACGTGACCCTGAGGACACTGATAAACCTCCATGTGGCCTCAACTGCCCTCTAAAAGGATGCAAATGTTCAGCTCTCTGCAAGAAATACAAATCCCTCCATTCCCCACCCTCCAATCAGAGCTGAAGAAGCTTCTTGGATGAGGAGCGAAATGTCTTCAAAGGAAAAGCAAGAAAGTCCAGTTGCCTCCTGAAAAAAAGAACCTTTGGGACAAACCATGACCTGTATGACTGAGAAGCTCTACAGACTTTGGGATGGTGTGGGAGTAGGAATGGATTTCCAGAGGAAAAAAATTACAAACTATAGGAACCAGGAGTTACTGCTTGAGGACACAGGTAAACCTCCCAAGCGACCTCAATGACCCTTTAAAAAATAATAGAATGGAGAAGTGTCAATGGACCAAACGCAAGCGTTGAATTCTCCAAACGGAGATCAAGATAACGAAAGAAACTGATAACGGGACGCTAAGTCCAGCTTCGTTCCCAAAACTGTGGTGCGGTTGGCTTGACAGCAACCCAGAAGGATTTTGCCACAGCTTTCTGAGATGGCCTTTTAGCTTCTCGGCCATACCTGCAGCCTTGAGATTCCCTGGTGGTGCCCCATCCAAGCAGTTTCCCTCCCGCCCCCTTTTTTTTCCCCCAAGGTCAATGAGATATCAGATGAGCAAAACGTACAAAACATACAACATAGCCAGGCTAGAATAAGAGGGACCTTGCCAAAGGAGATAATTGGGCCTCCTGAGGCGTAGGAGGATCTAGAAGTAGAAAGGCCGCCTCATGTCTATCCCTCAGCTGTCATTAAGTGGGAGCCACCATTTAATTAGGCTGGAGAAGTCAGCAGGAAAGTGAAAGTCAAGCCATTGGTCTTGCTGAATAACCAGACATTTTTTATTTTTATTTATGGAACCGAGGCCAGTGAAGAGTTGATATCAGAATGGCAATTTGCTTTTAAAAAAAAAAATGTCCCTTACCGTGCATTTTTCCTTCTTTCCTTTAAAAAAAAATTTTTTTTTTCTGAATTAGAAAGCTGCAAATAGCTTTTTTTTTTTTATCATCAATTGGGTTTTTGAGGGTCTTTTCCCCCTTGGGAAGGAGGATCAGGGTGAAAGCCTTATCAATAAAGACCCCCCCCCCATTTGCCCAGCTGAGTCCCTGGTAAAGGAGGGGGAAACGTTCATTTCCACCTTGAGGCTTGAGGCTGCTGGGCAAGGGGGCATCAGCCAGCCATGGGGCTTTTGTAGAATGTGGCGTTTAGTCCCTTTGCTTTAGTTCGGGCACCCAGGAAAATTGTTTAATCAGCACGTATTTATAAAGGTTGCAGAGCCATGGGCCACGTGATCCACTTTTGCGACCTTCCCACCTGCCTTCCAACAAGCAAAGGCTAAGGGAGAAGCAGGATTCAACTCACAACGGCTTGGTTCATTTAACAAAGGTGATTCGCTTAACAACCGTGCAGCAAAAAAAAAAAGGTAAAATTGGGAGTGACTCGCTGAACAACCCACCTTGCTTAACAACAGAAATACTGGTCTCAACTGTGGTTGGAAGTTGAGGATTACATGTACAGGGTACGGCTCCATCTAAACCAGAGTGTCCAACCTTGGCAACTTGAAGACTGGTGGATTTCGACTCCCAGAATTCTGTAGTCAGCCGTGACTTAAAGTTGCCAAGAATGGACACCTCTGATCTACACCAAAGACCACTGATTCTTCTTAATAAAGGAGAACACTTGTAGCTGAGGGTTGAAATGAGGGGTCCTGAGCTTGCTTGTTTTCTTGCAGATGTTTCATTACCCAACTAGGTAACATCATCAATGCTAGTAAGGAATGCTGTTTGCTATTATCGTTAGTGCTAGAAGGAAGAGGAGGAGGTGGTGGTGGTGGTGGTGGTGGAGGAGGAAGAGGAGGAGGAAAAAGAAAACTGTTGGGGTCTTTGGTTGCTTTCTGAGCTTTGGTTGTTTTTCTTGCAGACGTTTCATTACCAATTAGGTAACATCATCAGTGCTAGAAGGGAGTGGTGTGTTGGAGAAGAGGGGGAGGACTATGGGATCATTGGTGCTCTCTAAGCTTGGTTGTTTTCTTGCAGATTTTCATTACCCAACTAGGTAACATCATCAGTGCTAATATGGATGTGCTGTTTGCTGTCAGTTTAAAGCACACTCCTTAATCGGTATAACCCTGGGAGTTACCTAGTTGGGTAATGAAACGTTGCAGAAAAAACAACCAAGCTAGAAGTACCAGGTCCCCACAATCATTTCCTCCTCCTCCTCCTCCCTCCTCCTCCTCCTCCTCCTCCTCCTCCCCCCTCCTCTCCACAAACCCCATTCCCTTCTCGCACTGATGATGACCCTTCACGTCTTCTTCTCACCCAAAAAGAACTGGATGATGGAATTCAGTTATGTCAACTGCACCATCACTTGGAGACTGAGATGGCAGTTTCCAGTATGCAGTTCTTCTGGAATCTCCAATTATCAAGAGCCTGGGTGCATTTAAAAAAAAATTAAAAGGGCCATCTTAAGCTTGGATTAGTTTTTGAAATGATCATGTTAGTCATGGGTAGAGTATGAATCACGTTGTGAGAAGGTCCCAATTTAGATCCTATCTGTGGTAAATGGGACCAAAATGATGTTAGGCAGCTTCCAATGCTACCCCAGTGATCATCTGCAATAGTGGAGGGCCTTCCTCACAGGGTTGTTGTAAAGTAATGGAGAACGTGCATCGAAAGTTCTTGAATCACTGCAAAGGCATTACATAAAACCTGAGCAGCCCCAAAATGATTACAGGCCTAGCAACTATAGGGTTGGGGTTTTTTTTAATGAAGGTGCAGGTAGTTCTCGCCTAATGACCACAATTGAGCCCAAAATGTATGTTGGTAAACAAGACATTTCTTAAGCAAATTTTGCCCCATTTTCTTGCCATGGTTGTTAAGAGAAGCATTGCAGTTGTTAAGTTACTAACATAGTTGCTCAGGGAATCTGGCTTCCCCATTGACTTTGCTTATCAGAAGATCGCAAAAGGGGATCAGGTGATCCTGGGACACTGCAACCTTCATAAATACGAATAGGTTGCGAACTATCTGAATGTTGATCATGTGACAAATGGGGATGCTGCAACGGTCATGTGAAAAATGGTCATTAGTCCCTTTTTTCCAGTGACGTAACTTTGAATAGTCACTACATGAACTGTTGTAAGTCGAGGACTATCTGTACCAGTGGTGGGATTCAAATTTTTTTACTACTGGTTCTATGGCTTGGTGGGCGTGGCAGGGGAAGGTTACTGCAAAATCCCCATTCCCTTCCCACTCTACTAACCTACTTTCCAGCTCCGTCCTCCTGTGCAGGGCAACCAAAGGAGACGCAGCCAATCAGCTGGGACTCAATGGGAGGTGGCGAATAGATGTGGGTGGGGCCAGTCAGAGCCGGTATTTGCCGGTTCTCCAAACTACTCAAAATATCTGCTTCCGGTTCTCCAGAACTGGTCAGAACTTGCTGAATACCACCTCTGATGGGTACTATGTTTAGTGGGATGATCTGCAAAATGATCTGAATTTTTAAAAAGTTACTAGAGATTTAGGAGACGGTGTAAAGAAGGATCGGCTGCGGATCAATAAAATAGAAATAAAAATGCACGGGTTTTATAGGAGCCCTTTAAAAAGACTTTATTTTTAAAGGCTCAAACGAGCAAGGGGTGGGAGGGAGGGAGGGAGGGAGGGAGGGAGAAACAGAGAGAGAAGGGAACTGAATGTTGTTTAAATGGCCATTTTAATTTATTTCAGATTTTTATACAGCTGCCCATCTTTCAGCCCACTCTCAGCAGCTCCCAATTAAAGATTAAAAAATCAGCCCTGCCTGTCCTTCAGAAGGACAGATCCTGAAGCTTGAAGCTCAAATACTTCAGCCAAAACTAAAAAGAGATTCTCAATTCTCTTCAGTACTCAAATACAGCTCATCTGCCTGGAATCCACACTGTATAAAGGACATTAATACAATTGAGCGAGTCCAGAAGTATTTCACGAGAAGAGTATTACACTCCTCTGCTCGCAACAGAATGCCCTACACCACCAGGCTTGAAATTTTGAGCTTGGACAACCCTGAACTACACCGCCTACAGTTGGACTTCAGCATAGTGCCCAAAATTATCTGCTACAATATCCTACCCGTCAATGACTACTTTCAGCTTCAACCGCAACAATTCAAGAGCACACAACAGAAACAAACTCAAGGCAAACCGCTCCAAACTCGATTGCAGAAAGTACGACTTCAGCAACCGAGTGGTCAATGCCTGGAATGCCCTCCCTGACTCTGTTGTTACATCCTCAAAACCCCCCAAACTTTAACCTTAAACTGCCCACCATGGACCTCACCCCATTCGTAAAAGGTCTGTAAGGGGGCGTGCGTAAGTGCACCCGCATGCCGACTGTTCCTGTCCTACTTGTTCCCATTTATTCATACTCATTTATTAAGTATATACTTATACCTGTTTATACTTACATGTTTATATGTTACATTCATACTTATACTTGTTTTCTCATACATGCTTGACAAACTAAATAAAATAAAAATAAAAAATAAGAGACCCTGAAGTTGGAGAAGACGGAAGGCGAAAGGGGAAGGGGACAGCAGAGGGTGAGATATTTAGATAGTGTCATTGACACAATGAAAATGAATTTGGACAAACTCCAGGAGGCAGTGGAGGGGTGAGGGAGCTGGCATGTTGTCATCCATAGGACTGCAAAGAATCAGACATGATTTAGCGACTGATCAAAAAATGCCTCTGTTTGTCTCCCAGTTTGCAGACTAGCCCCAGGCATGGATTCAAATGAAGAGTGAGAATCCTCTCGATGATTCCTGTCACAGGAACTTAAAGGGGAGAAATCCAGCTGCAAAACTGAAAAACATGAGCTAAATCGATGCAAACCTCTGCAAAGGGAACCCAACAGCTGGCAATTTTCTGGCCATGTTTACCCAATTCTCCTTCTACCTCCCAAGGCCTTCAGCAAAATCTTTTCGGAGCTTTTTTTGGGGGAAGTTATTCCCTCCTGCCCTTTTTCTACATGTGGTTTCCAGCTCCCCAATAAGATGAAGAATAACAGAGAATATCAAGAGTTGGAAGGGACCTTGGAGGTCTTCCAGTCCAACCCCTGCTCAAGCACCTATATATCATTTCAGACAGACGGCTGTGTCCACTCTCTTCTTAAAAACCTCCAGTGATGAAGCACCCATAACTTCTGGAGACAAGTCATTCCACCGATTAATTATTCTCACTAATTCAGCCCTTCTCACTAATTCAACCATTCCACTGAATAACAGAGTTGGAAGGGATCATGGAGATCTTCTAGTCCACCCACCCCGCTTAAGCAGAAGACCCTATTCCAGACAAATGGCTTTCCAATCTCTTCTTTAAAAACCTCCACTGTTGGAGCATTTACAACTTCTGGTGGCAAGCAGTTCCACAGATTAATTGTTCTCCCTATCAGGAAATTTTTTCTTAGTTCTAGGCTGCTTTTGTCTTTAGTTGGTTTCCACCCATTGCTTCTCGTCCTGCCTTCAGGTGCTTTGGAGAATAGCTTGACTCCCTCTTGTCTGGGGCAGCCCCTGAGATATTGGAAGACTGCTGTGGTGTCACCCCTAGTCCTTCTTTTCATCAAACTAGACAGACCCAATTCCTGCAACCATTCTTCAGTTTAAGCTTCAAAGAACACCCGACGGGTAGCTGGTCCCTCTCTTGTCTGGCTGCATTGGGGGAAATCTCCAAGATTTGGGTGTGTCTCTTCTTCTGGCCCCCATTTATCCCAAACCCCTAACATCTCCCACCAGAAACTGGAAAGGTTTGTCTCTCCAAAGCCAGTTGGGTCTTCCAAACTGGCCTCTCTTGTGTCTTTTCTTCCTTTCTTTTCCTTTTAGCCTCCTTCCCTCCTTCCCCTTTGCACACGCGTCCCCTCTGTCTCCTCCCTTCTCGGAGAGCCACAGCCCCCCTCCAGCTGAGTCACAGCTCTCCTTCCTTCCACAGCATTGCAGTACTCCAGCAAGCACAAGGCAGCCCTCTCCTTCTCCTCCTCTTCCTCTGCCTTCTGCAGCCGTCCTTCCACCGCCCATCTCACCATCCCCACCATGGCCAGCACCGTTTCAGGTACCGTAAAACCAGGGATGGCTTCCCTTTTTTTTTCCCTCTCTTTCTCTCTCTCTCTCTCTCTCCTTCCAGGGCACTCTTATTTGCAAGATTTAAGGCAATTCGCCCTTCTCCTTTCTAAGCCTGGGTGGGTGGGTGGGTGGGATAGAGGGATGTTTCTTCCCTGGCAAAGCTCTAGCCATAAAGCCCAGCGTCGTCGGTAGTCTTTTTTTAAAAAATATATATTATTTTGCTTTTTTGGGGGCGGGGGGAGGGAGGTTTCCAGGTTGCGTGAATGGGCTGACGATAAGGTAGAATTTGCACGATGGCGAGAGGTTTCTGTACCCCATTGGAAGTTATTTTTTAAATTTTTATTTTATTTTTAATTTACAAAAAGAGTAGGTATTTGGGTTGGCCGTATCAGAGGTGGAGAGCTGCAAGCTTGCTTTGGAGGGAGTGGTCCCTCCTTGGCGCTGAACGAGAGCCAACACTCGCGTCCCGACAACCTTTTCCCGCAGGGGCTGTGGTACCACCGCAGAGCTGCACCTTGTTTGCCTTCCCAGGGAAGGAGGCCTGGACTGGGGTGGGGGCAGAGAGACAGGCGGGGGTCCTGTTCTTAGGGATTTCTAGCTATGCACCTGCTTTCCGATCCTAAATACGCCTTGGGTGACGCCTTCCATCTTTATTTTATTTATTTTTTAAGCAGATGAAAGGGTGGTGTGTGGATACAATCGGACCGCAATAGACGGATTGCAAAGGTGTTTTTTTTTTCTTTTTAAAGAGCTGTTGCCGTGCTGGGGGGAAAAAAAGGGCTCCTTTAAAACATGCTTGGGACAAATGCATGTCCGTCATCCGACCCCCCCAAAAAATGGGGGGGGGGAACCTCGAAAGGGCAGACTTAATGTTTAGAGATTTTTTGTTTTGTTTTGTTTTTTTTCAGCCGTCGGTTTTCTATGTTTTTGGGAGTTTTAGAAATGGAAAGCACAAATCACCTTCCATCATTTGTCCTCTTCTAAAAAAGAAGGGAGGGAAGGGAGGGAAGGAGGAAGGAAGGAAGGAAGAAAGAAAGAGAGAGAAACAGAGAGAAGGAGGGAGGGAGAGAAAACACCCCAGAAAGATTATCGGGAACCAGCTGCTAGGCATGGTCAGAGAGAAGGGAAGGCAACGTGCAAATGTGCACAAATGCACAAACTGGCTGGCAGGAAGATGCTGTGGGGTGTGCACTGGTGAGCTCAAATGCCCAGGCAAAGAGTCACCCTCTGCTTCAGGATGCTCAGAGGCAGCTGGAACCAGGAGATGCCTTTGAAAAGGAGATGCCCACCCGATGCTAGGGAGAAACCCCAGGTTTCCTTGCAGCTGGCTGGAGCAGACAGGCAGAGGTGGAGGGGGGGAGAGGGAGAGAGGAGGGAGAGAGAGAGGGAGAGGGAGAGAAGGACAGAGGGAGGGAAGGAGGGGGGGGAGAGAGAGAAAGGNGGGAGGGAAGGAGGGGGGGGGAGAGAGAAAGGCTGGGGGAGCTGCCCCACCCACCCCGCTTCTTGCGACTTTCCTGCAGAAATGGCCTAGAAGGAAGCCAAGGATTGGCCCAGGTTCCTCTGCCTTGGGAGTAGAAGATCCTGGAAGGGATGAGGGGGGGAGGGGAAGGAAAGGAGGAAGGGAGGGGGGCCAGCACCAGGTGCATTCCCCATATGGTGCTTGGAATCAATCTGCTCCTTTCCCCAGGCTAGATATTTCAATTTCCTGACAATGACAAAGGGCCCTTAGAGCTGTGAGGTTTGCCTTGGAGAGCTGCTGCCCTTCTCCTTCTCCTTCTCCTTCTTCTTCTTCAAACTGGATTAGCAGTTGCAATGATGGGATGGGGGTGAGGGGACTGGAAGAAGGAAACCAGAGCTTGCAAGGTAAGGGGACTGCCTGCCCCCTCCCCCCCCCNCCCCCCCCCCAAAAAAAAACCAAAGCAAAAAACCAGAAGGCGCAGAAGATGGAAGAGATTAGCTGAAGACAAAGCAGAGCCCTGCCTATCGGCCCCATTACCACCCCACCCTTCTGCAGGATGGTGAAATCCCGAAGCGCTGAGAGATGAAGGGTGGATTTTATCCTTGTTCCCAGCCTCCTGCCACCTAAAAGCAGGGAGATACTAACAGGAGGAACATCTCAAGAAACCTATCAGGGAACGAGCAAAAGATGCCTGCAGCTGGGAAAATTTAAAACAAAAACAAAACGCAAGCGTATTTTTTTTCTCCCTCTGGCCCATTCAGCCTCTTTCATCTGCTTCCTTGATCGATTTTGGCTTCCCCACTTAGCAAGCCAAGGAGCCAGAAGCGATGGAAGCTCAGCTGCTGCAGTCTATGCCCAACCAGGCCAAACCTTTGCAGCCAGGCAAGGTCCTACCCAGCCAGCCACACCTTCTCCCACATCCTCCCCCAAAGAGGCTGCACAAAACCTGCAGCCACGCTTGCAGCCCCCTCCTGCCCACCCCTCTTTAGCTGGGTGGGGAGACGCCACCAGCCCATCATCGCTAGGGCAAAGGAGACCTTGGAGACTCCAGAGTCAACGGACATTTCTTTTGTCATTTTGCAATCTCCTTCCCCCCCCCCCAACCTTCTTTAAATCTTCTCATCCTCTTTATAAGCTGCCCAGCGTTTAGGGCAACAGTGAGGAGCGGCATATAAATTCAATACATCAAATAAAACCAATTCCCCCAATCATTGGAGGGGCATGGATTTGGTCAGCCGGGATGGCATTTGTGGGAGGGGTGTAGCAGGAGAGGGGGGGGGGGGAGAACCGTGGCCCCTTCCTCAATATCTTGACCTGTAGGAGGAAACATAGAAAAACTGACGTGGCAGAAAAAGACCCAGGGGTCCATCAAGCCTGCTCCTTGAGTTTATTATGTTTCAATGCTTGCTTTTATAATTTTGTGCACATAGTCGGGGGAGATTTTCTTGACCACACCTTTATGGTAAAGGCACGAACTGGAGACCTGGTTAACCTCCACGTCCTTTTGAAATCTGATAAGAGATATTAATGTTTGCTAATATTGTTCGAGAATGGCAGATGTAGAAAACAAAACATTGTCAGCAGAGGTTGTGCGGGAAAGAGAAAAAAAAGTTATGTGGCTTTCCCCCTCCCACTCAAACCCCCCCCCCAAAAAAAAGGAGCAGGTTTTTTTGATCTGTGAGTTAAAAGAATAAAGTGTCAGCTTGGAAGCCATATGCACCAAGACTTCCATGTGTGCACATTCTTGAGCCTAGGAAGATGGGAGGGGATTGCACGAGGCACAGTGTGGTTAGACGTAATAGCATTCTTCTTGAGAGTCAAGGTCATGTGTTTCTGCACCTGGCTGAGGAGTGTTGAGGGGACATCTCAAGTTGGGACAGAAGGTGTTGTATCTTATGACGCTTAGAAAGTATTCTTCCTTTTATGTACACTGAGAGCATTTGCACCAAGACAAATTCCTTGTTGTCCAATCACACTTGGCCAATAAAGAATTCTATTCTATTCTGTTCTATTCTATTCTATTCCATTCTATCCATTCTCTATTCTATTCCATTCCACTCACTCCATTCCATTCCATTCTCTATTCTATTCCATTCTCTGTACTATTCTACTCTACTCCATTCCATTCTCTATTCTATTCTGTTCATTTCCATTCTCTATTCGATTCCATTCCATTCCATTCTCTATTCATTCATATATTCCATTCCATTCCTATTGTATTCCATTCCATTCATTCTCTATTCTATTCTATTCTATTCTATATTCTATTCTATTCCATTCCATTCATTCTCTATTCTATTCTATTCCTTATTCATTTGATCCATTCCATTCCATTCTCTATTCTATTTTTTCCATTCCATTCTCTATTCTATTCTATTCCATTCCATTCTCTATTGTATTCTTTCTATTCCATTCCATTCCATTCATATTCCATTCATTCCATTCCATTCCATTCTCTATTGTATTCTATTCCATTCTCGTTCTTTCTGTTTCCATTCTATTCTCTCTTCGATTCCATTCCATCCATTCTCTATTCTATTCTATTCCATTCCATTCTCTATTCTGTGTCTGTTCTATTCATTCCATTCCATTCCATTCTCTTTCTATTCCATTCCATTCCATTCTTATTCTATTCTGTTGTTCTATTCTATTCCATCCATTTCATTCTCTTTCTATTCTATTCAATTCCATTCCATTCCATCTCTATTCTATTCTTGCTATCTATTTCATATTCCATTCTCTATTCAATCCATTCCATTCATTCTCTATTATATCTGTTCCATTCCATTCTCTATTCTATTTGTTCTATTCTATTCCATTCTATTCTCTATTCGATTCCATTCCATTCATTCTCTATTCTATTTTATTCCATTCCATTCTCTATTCTATTCTATTCTATTCTATTCTCTATCTATTCTGTTCTATTCTATTCCATTCTATTCTCTCTTCGATTCCATTCCATTCCATTCTATTCTATTTTATTCCATTCCATTCTCTATTCTATTCTATTCCATTCTCTATTCTATTCTGTTCTATCTATTCCATTCCATCTCTGTACTATTCTTTCTATTCTATTCCATTCATTCCATTCTCTATCTATTCTGTTCTATTCTATTCTATTCCATTCAATTCCATTCCATTCTCTGTTCTATTCTATTCTATTCCATTTCATTCATTCTCTATTCAACTCCATTCCATTCATTCATATCTATTCTATTCTGTTCCATTCCATTCTCTATTCTATTCTGTTCTATTCTATTCATTCTTCTCGATTCGATTCCATTCCATTCCATTCTCTATTCTATTTTATTCCATTCCATTCTTATCTATTCTATTCCATTCCATTCTCTATTCTATTCTGTTCTATTCTGTTCTATTTTATCATTCCATTCTCTTTTCGATTCGATTCCATCTCTATTCTATTCTATTTCTATTCTATTCCATTCATTCTCTATTCTTTCCATTCCATTCTCTATTCGATTCCATTCATTCCATTCTCTATTCGATTCCATCCATTCCATTCTTCCTATTCTATTCTGTTCCATTCCATTCCATTCTCTATTCTATTCTATTCCATTCTCTATTCCATTCTGTTCTATTCTATTCCATTCCATTCTCTATCGATTCCATTCCACTTCCATTCTCTATTCTATCCATTCCATTCCATTCTCTATTCTATTCTATTCATTGCATTCTCTATTCTATTCTGTTATATTCCATTCCATTCTCTATTCTATTTTGTTCTATTTTATTCCATTCCAGTCTCTATTCATTCTATTCATTCTCTATCTGTTCTAATTCTTCCATTCTTATTCTATTCTATTCCATATCTCTATTCTATTCTATCCATTCCCATTTACATATTCTATTCTATGCTACTTCTATTGTCTCATTCCATTCTATTCTATTCTATTCCATTCCATTCTCTATTCTATTCTGTTCATTCCATTCATTCCATTTCATTCTCTGTTCTATTTATTCTATTCTATTCTATTCTATTCTATTCATTCTCTATTCTATTCCATTCACTCCATTCTCTGTTCTATTCTACCATTCTCTATTCTATTCTATTCCATTCTCTATTCTATTCTATTCCATTCATTATTCTATTCTATTCTATTCCATTCTATTTTATTCCATTCTATTCCATTCTTCTATTCTGTTATTTCTTATTCTATTCTATTCTATTCATTCCATTATTCTATTTCTATTCTGTTCCATTATTCTATTCTATTCCATTCCATTTTTCTATTTTATTCTATCTATTCTATTCCATTCCATTCTATATTCTATTCTATACCATTCTCTATTCTGTTCTATTCTATTCTATTCTATTCCATTCCATTCCATACTCTATTCTATCTATTCTATTCCATCCATTCCATTCTCTTTTCGATTCGATTCCATTCCATTCCATTCTCTATTCTATTCTATTCTATTCTATTCCATACTCTATTCTATTCTGTTCCATTCCATTCTCTATTCTATTCTGTTCTATTCTATTCCATTCCATTCTCTATTCGATTCCATTCCATTCCATTCTCTATTCTATTTTTCCATTCCATTCTCATTCTTTTCTATTCCATTCCATTCTCTATTCTGTTCTGTTCTATTCCATTCCATTCCTTCATTCTCTATTCTATTTTCATTCATTCTCTATTCGATTCTATTCATTCCTTCTCTATTCTATCTATTCCATTCTCTATTCTATTCTATTCCATTCCATTCTCTATTCTATTCTTTTCTATTCATTAATTCTATTCTATTCTATTCCATTCCATTCTCTATTCGATTCCATTCCATTCCATTCTCTATTCTATCTATTTCCATTGCATTCTCTATTCTATCTAATCATTGCTTCTCTATTCTATTCTGTTCTATTCTATTCCATTCCATTCCATTCAATTCCATTCTCTGTTATTTCATTCTATTCTATTCTATATTCTATTCTTATTCTATTCCATTCTTCTATTCTATGCTATACTATTATATGCTATTCTATTCTATTCATTCTTCTATTCTATTCTATTCCATTTCATTCTTTATTCCATTCTATCTATTCTATTCTCTATTCTATTCCATTCCATTCCATTCTTCTATTCTATTCTATTACATTACTTCATTCATTCCATCCCTTTCTTCTATTCTATTCTATTCTATTCTATTCTATTCCATTCTCTATTCTATTCTATTCTATTCCATTCTCTTCTGTTCTATTCTATTCTATTCCATTCCATTCTCTATTCTATGTTCTATTCTATTCCATTCAATTCTCTATTCTATTCCATTCTCTATTCTGTTCTATCTATTCTATTCTGTTTCTATCTCCTTCCATTCTTCTATTCTGTTCTATTCCATTCCATTCTTCTATCTATCTCTATTCTATTCTATTCCATCCATTCTTCTATCTATTCTATTCTATTTATTCATTCTCTTCTGTTCTATTCTATTCATTCCCATTCCATTCTCTATTCTATTCTGTTCTATTCTATTCCATTCAATTCTCTATTCTATTCCATTCTCTATTCTGTTCTATTCTATTCTATTCTTTCTATTCTATTCCATTCTTCTATTCTATTCTATTCTATTCCATTCTTTTTTCTGTTCTATTCTATTCCATTCCATATTCTATTCTATTCATTATTCTATTCTATTCTATTCTATTCTGTTCTCTATTCTATTCTATTCTATTCTATTCCATCTCTTCTATTCTGTTCTATTCCATTCCATTCTCTATTCTATTCTGTTCTATTCTATTCCATTCAATTCCTATTCTATTCCATTCTCTATTCGTTCTTCTATTCTATTCTATTCCATTCTTCTATTCTATTCTATTCTATTCCATCTCTCTTTCTGTTCTATTCTATTCCATTCCATTCTCTGTTCTATTCTATTCCATTCTCTCTTCTTCTATTCTAATTCCATTCCATTCCATATTCTATTTCTATTCCATTATTCTATTCTATTCTATTCTCTATTCTTATTCTATTCCATTCCATTCTTCTATTCTGTCTATTCCATTCCATTCTTCTATCTATTCTCTATTCTTATTCTATTCCATTCCATTCTTCTTTCTATTCTTATTCTATTGCTATGCTATTCCTTGCTATCTCTGTCTATTCTATTCCATTCCATTCCATTCCATTCCATTCTATGGTGATTGGGGCAATGGAGGGAATGATGGATGCAGGGGGGTTTATTTGTAATTTTTTTTGCTTATTGGAGGGAAACACGGAACTTTCAGATTCAGGATTTCCCAGATGCGCCAGTTTACTTCTACTCTCATAAAAGAAACTTTGAGGACATGCCTGTCTCTGAGTTATTTATTGGAGTTGAGGTTTTCTGGAATGCTGACAGAATTCTGCTGTAATTCTGTTTATTCGGAGATACCATACATTTTCATTCGAGAGACTGTGAGAAGGAAGGTGGGGCCAGGGTGAATTTGGCAAACCCAAAGGCCGCCTTTAGATGTTTTAACCATGAATCTTGTTTTTTGGTCCCGTGTGTGAATCCAACAAAGGCTTGCATTTCTCTTCTTCCCCCTTCTCGTATCTTTATATGCCAAGAACTTTATATGTCAGAACCAGCATCTACTTGGATACGGTGGATTAGAAGGGAGAAGGGGAGGAAAGGCAGGACGGGAAGACTTTGGGGCTGCCAGTTGGCATGAAACTGCAGGTTGGTTGAATGTAAGCCATCAGATCCATGGGGATTCTTAGCAACCATATGGACAGATCTTCTCTCTGGTGATCTGTCCCTGATTTGGTGCTTTGGGTCTTCCAAACTTACTTCTATCACCCAGGTAACTGATTCCAGCTTTTTCTTTTTTTCTTTCCCCTACTCTAGTTTTATGAAAAGCCGAGCTTTTATATAAAGTGCTCAGATACGAGTGAGAAAAGAAACCGTCACACACAAATATTGTCAGTTCATTCCTTCCTTCCTCCAGAAGTTGTGTTTCATCCCTAGGTGAGCTGTTGGGCAGAAGAGATGCTTATCTTCGACACCCGGATCCCCCCCCTCCTCTTTTATCATAAAATCCCACATTTCTTTGGGCAGTTAGATCCTGTCTGTGTGACCTCAGAGACAAAGGAGGCTCTGAATCTGCATGAGCACATAGGAAAGTTCCAAACAACTGCATAGCTGACCGTTTGCACAAACGGCGGGGGCTGCGTTTGTAAATTCGTTGGCTCCATTGTGTTTTGCAAAACAGAAAAGTACAGGAGAGTTAATTCCCATGGAGGATTTTTCAGCGCGGCAAGTGAACCATTGCAGCATCCCCAGGGTCACAGGATCAAAATTCAGGCTTTTGGCAACTGACTCGTATTTGTGACGGCGTGCCAGTGTCCCGGGGTGTGTGCGTGTGTGTGTGTGTGTCACAAGATTCCCCTTTTGCGACCTTCTTGACAAGCAAAGTCAACGCTGAAGCCAGACTGACTTAAGAACCGTGTGACTAGCTGAACAACTGCAGTGATTTGCTTAACAGGTCATAAAATGGGGGCAAAACTCCCTTAACATCTGCCTTGTTTAGCAATGGAAATTTTGGGCACAACTGTGGTCATAAGTCGAGGATTATCTGCATTGTTTTTTATTTTTTATTTTTTACATTCCTGGCCTAGGATATATTTATTCTCTCTCTCTTTCTCTCTCTCTCCCTCCCCTCCCCCCCACACATATAAATATATCCAAGGGTGGGAATGTAAAAAACACTGGCCCAGGAGCTGCCTTGCAGGATAATTATATTGGCTAATTCTCTCTTGACTCAAAAACACAACCCCTCCCCCCAAAAAAACCCCCAACCCTTTTTTGTTGCTTGCTTGCTGCAGTCTCTTTCTCCTCCCCCTACCCCCCCCCCCGCCTGCTCCCCGCCATCCCTGCCTCCGCTAAATAGGATTTGGGTTCCTGGGGGATCCCCCAGAGTCATTTTCTTTCTCCAGAGCTGCCAGGCTCAGGACAGCAAGGCTCCAGGACTGAGAGCTGAGCAGGTTTGTTAGTCCAAAGGGGAGCCATCTTCAAGGATGAGCCCTGCTTAGTCCCTTCCTTTCCTTTCACTGCTACCCCTCCAAGGGCAGCAGGAGGCATGGCCTTACTCTGGAAGTAAGGTTAAGCCAGAGATAAGGAAGGCATCGGTTGGCATTTTGCTCTTCCCACCTCCTAGGAAAAGCATCTACCTAGCCTGCAAGGGGTTAGGCTACTCTCCTTCCTTCCTCCTCCTTCCTTCCCTTCCTCTCCTCTCTCTCCTTCCTTCCTCCTTCTCTTCCTTTCCTTCTTTCCACCCCTTCCTTCCTTCTGCCCTCCCTCTCCTTCCTTCTCTTTCCTTCCTCCTTCCCTTCNCTCCTTCTCTTCCTTTCCTTCCTTCCACCCCTTCCTCCCTTCTGCCCTCCCTCTCCTTCTTTCTCTTTCCTTCTTCCTTCTCTTCTTTTCCTTCCACCCCTTTCTTCCTTCTGCCCTCCCTCTCCTTCCTTCTCTTTCCTTCCTTCCGCCCTCCCTCTCTTTCCTTCTCTTTCTTTCCTCCTTCTCTTCCTTTCCTTCTTTCTTCCCTTCCCTTCCTTCCACCCTCTTCTTCCTTCCCTTGACACAAATCAACAACTAAGCTCAGAGAACCCCAAGGACTCCACAGTCATTGTGAAGAACCCAGGTGGCGTGGTGGTTACAGTGCAGTGTTGCAAGCTAACTCTGCCAACTGCCAGCAGTTCGATCCTGACTGACTCACGGTTGATTCAGCCTTCCGTCCTTCCGAGGTTGCTAAAATGAGGACCCATATTGTTGGGAGTAAAAAGTTGACTCTATAACCCGCTTAGAGAGGGCTGTGAGCTATTGCTATCGTTATCTATCTGTCTATCTGTCTTATCTAAATCCATCTCTCTAGATCTATCTCTAGATCTATCATCTATCTATCTATCTATCTATCTATCTATCTATCTATCTATCTATCTAGATCCCTCTCTAGATCCCTCTTTCTAGATCTATTTATCTATCAATTATCTATCTATCAATTATCTATCTATCTATCTATCTATCTATCTATCTATCTATCTATCTCCATCTCTCTATCTCCATCTATCATCTATCTAACTCCATGATGGCGAATCTATGGCACATGTGCCAGAGGAGGTATGCAGAGCCCTCTCTGTGGGCACACAAGCCATCGCCCCAGCTCAGCTCCACCATGCATGCATGCATGCCAGCTGGTGTTTGGATCTCTGCCACACATGTGTGGGATGGGGTAGGGTGCATGCACAGGGGCAGGGTGCATACATACTGCATACATTGCATTTTGAGGATGCGCACGCACGCGTTGGGCGCTCAGTCCTGAAAAAGTTAGCCATCACTGATCAATCTATCCGAATGCAGTATTGCAGGCTAACTCTGCCCACTGCCAGCAGTTTGATCCTTTCCTCCTCAAGGTTGACTCAGCCTTCCATCCTTCCGTGGTGGGTAAAATGAGGACGAGGGGTGGGAATTTACCAGTTCGCACCTATTTTCTAGAACCAGTTGTGAATATTCTAAGCAGTTCAGAGAACCGGTTGTTAGAAGAAATTACTGGGCTAATCCTGTAAGTAAGGCAGGAAGGAAACATTCTGGTGTTGCTTACAGAAACTGCCTCTCCGTTAACCCTTGTTACATTCTTGGCATGATTCGACTTCCTGTCTCAGGAATGTGTCTGGAGTTTTTTTTCCCCTCCTTTGCTGCTACTTTGCTTGTGTGGAGGGACCATTCAAAGTTACAGTGGCACTGAAAAAAGTGACTTATGACCCTTTTTCACACTTACGATTGTTGCAGCATCCCCACAGTCATGAGCGGCCAGGTGAGGAGATGCGTGCCTCGATGTGAGTGATGTTGAGTTGGCCACGCCCAGCCAATATCATGACCACCAAGCCATGTCCACCTAGTCACATGACCACCAAGCCATGTCCACCACCTAAGCCACGCCCACAGAACTGGTTGTTAAAAAATTTGAATCCCACCCCTGATGAGGACCCAGATTGTTGGGGGCGAGAGGCTGACTCCGTAACCTTGTTGGAGAGGGCTGAGAAGCAACTGTGAAGCGGTATATAAGTTTTAAGGGCTCTTGCTGTTGCTGATGCCATTCTCTCTCAAATAAAAAATGGGTGTGCGTACAGGGAAGAAGTTTCCTTGCGTTGCAGAATCAAAAAGAGATGAAAGCAGCGCCTTTGGCTTGAGAAACTACAGGATCTTTGTGGAAATCTTTCAGAGTTTGCTTTTCCATTACCGGGCTGGCAATATCAAATCTGGGTCATCAGCATGCTCAGTCAGCAGATTTAGACTGCAGCAGTTGAAGGAGGCAGAGTTGCGGTAAAGTGGGCGCAGGTAAAATAAGTACCACATTTGTTAAAAAAAAAACACACCTGCAAAGCAATTTTGTAATGAAAGGATCCCACAAGGAAGCAGAGAGATTGACACACCTACTGGTGGTCCTTGACTTACAAACAGTTTGCACTTACGACTCTCGTTGTTAAGTCACGTGATCAAGGTTCAGAGGTTTGGCAACTGACTCGTATCTATGACGATGGTAGCATCCCGGTGGTGACCTGATCTCCTTTTGCAACCTCCTGACCAGTGGTGAGATTCACCTCTGCTCCGGACGAGCCAAGTCAATGGGGAAGCCGGATGCGCTGAGCAGCTGTGTTACTAACTGAACAAGTGCAGTGGTTTGCTTCGCAACTGTGGCAAGGAAGTTCGTAAATGGGGGCAGAACTCGCTTAAGAATTGACTTGCTTAGGAACAGAATTTTGGGGCTCCATTGAGGTCATAAGTTGTGTAGAGGTACTATAGTTTGGTCTAGCGGCCCCACTCCTTCTCTCTGTGCCTGTGGTTTTTTAATCTCTATGTAATCCTCTGTCATTTTAATTGCTCTTATATTTATAGTTTTTATTTTGCTTAATCTTATTACCGTGTAAGCCACCCAGAGTCACGTGAGAAAACGAGATGGGAGGCATATAAATGTAATAAAAAAATAAAGTTTCCAGGAGTCAAGATTAACCTGAAGGTACACTGACACACACCCACACAAAACACACATATATAGAGAGGGAGGGAGGGAAGGAGAGAGAAGAGAGGAAAGGAGGGAGAGAAGGGGAGGGAGGGCGAAGGAGAGGAAGAGGGAGGGAAGGTGAGAGAGAGAAGGAGAGAGGGAGTGAGAGAGGAGGGGGAGGGAGAGAAGGGGAGGGAGGAAGGAGAGGAAGAGAGGAAGAGAGGAAGAGGGAGGGTGAGAGGGTGAGAGGGAGAAAAGGAGAGGGAGTGAAAGGGAGAGGTATAACAGGAGGAATACTAACAGCAAGAACAACAAAGCCTCATTTGACCTGTGCTTGGCTCCAGCCCTCTGTCCATGTCATTCTGTGAAGCCTCTTTGCCGTCGCTTTTCCTGGTATTTTTCTCCCCTCAGTTTCCCAAAGTAGCCCAAACTCTCTCACTGGGAGGGAAGCAAATTTAACAGCTCCGGCAATGAATCCCCCAGACTGGGCAAAGCGAACAGCCAGGGTCACCCAGGAGCTGATGGGAAGGAGGGAATGGAAGCATATGCCCTGACCCACTACTAGTCCAACTTCTGGCTTAATTTTGAATTAATCAAGATTGACTTAGATGAGTAGTGTGTGGCCTAGAGGTGAAGACACTGGCCTCCCACCCAGAAGGTTGAGAATCCAATCCTAGGCAGCGACAGATGTTTCTCTATCAGGGCACAAAGAGAAAAAATACTTGCTGCGATCTTTCGGCATCGGGAAGGGAAGGGCAGCTGGCCAGGAAACACTCAGCTCCATTCAGTCGCCTGGACCCCACCCCAAATAAAAAAAAGAGATGACAGGGTCATAAAAAGGAAAAATATATATTTATAGATCTCCGCTTGCTTTGCACAATAATTTTTCCAGCTTTCCTTAAAACAAGGATTTGGAATAGGCTGGAGAAGCTTGGATGGAAGGAAGCAGGGGTAACAAGATGGCGACAGTGGGGCAGGAATTAGGGATGAGAACTATCCTGGAGTCAGTGAGGAATGCCTGAATGCTGGGAATTTAAATTCCTTTAAGCTTCTGGCATGTGGGCCATGATTATTCAGAATTTCTGAATTCACCAGAGCTAGAAACTTGGGGAGGCTTTGAAAATCTTTGCGTTATCTGTGTTTCTTATTTAACTCTGAAGATCACAGCAATTTCTATTTTTCTCTTTTATCCAGTTGCTTTAGCAACACAGCAGGCACCTTCTAAGATGCTGTAGGGATATTAGTGCGGGAGATTAAACAGCTGGAAACTGACCGGCCCAGTGCACAGAACATACTAAGACCAAAGCTGGGTTTCCTCAACACACTAATCCGCCAGCTGCTCACACCTACCTTAGCTATTTAGCGGTCCCATCATCCCGCCCTTTGCCCTATGTGTGAATGCGCTTTGCTAGTTTGTTTCTGCCAGTTATCTGCTGGTCCCACGTGAACCAGATTTAGTGAGAAAGCAAAATCCGAGGATTTATAGGGAAAATCAATAGCAAGATTCAAAAGGTTTTATGCATCTGTCAATCTGAGCCAAAAATGAACCATCGATTGGTGGTTACTTTGTAGGCTGCTTCAAGCAATAATTGAGATATCCTATTTCCCATTCTAGGGCTGGCATTGTTCATCCGGTTTTCTTTGTTAAGGGCTACCGTTTATTTCCATTTCTTCCCTCTGCTGGTCCTTCTGCCTTTCAATGTGCGGTATTGATTTTCTCATCTATAAATCTGTACGCATATAGATCTGAAATGAGCACCAACTTTTAGGCAGTTGACTTCACAATGGCCCTCTCCAGCTCTTAAGGAGGCAAGACTCCAATATCACACAATTCATGGTCTAAATGCTGCTGCTGGAAGCAACTGACAATTGAATTGATGCAGATTAGTATAAATGAACATTTCTTAAAAGAATCAAAATATTTTGGTCTTGGCAGAAAACACAAGATTTTGATGCTTTTGCTCAGAATCCTGCAGGCTTTTAAATTTTTATTTATGTATTTATTTTTATTTTTCTTCAAAATGTTGTAATATTTCCTGAATTATTTGAGTCATTAAAGCATAGCTGGCTGGAGAATTCTGGGAGTTGAAATCCATAGGTCTTAAAGTTGCCAGGTGTGGAGACCTCTAAAGTATTAAAGTTATCTGTATTTCATTTTAGGCCTACCATATATCCATCAACTAAAATGGGTTTTGTCTGCTATATAGGGAGTCCTTGACTTACAGCTGTAATTGACCCAGCAATTATGGTCATTAAGCTGTCCTGGTCATTAAGCGGGCCAACAAGGACCACTTAACAGGTGTCTCGCTTAGCAATGGAAATCTTGGGCTCAAATTGTGGCCGTAAGTCAAGGACTGACTATAGCTCACCAGCTGGAATTTGGAAGTCTTGGACTCTGATGCCACTACAGACAAAAATTTGTCTGCCTCAGCTTGTTCTATTTCGAGCTGATTATTGAGCAGCAACGTAATTAAGTGAATTTCTCAGGGTAAAGAGAGAGGAGGAGAAAATTCTTAATTGAATGCCAGAGCGATTGCCTCCATTTATAAAATGGGAGCTTTGGCCATCTTCAAGAAATGGAAGCATTTACTATGGATGAGATCAACATATAGACCTGGAAATGGGATGAGCCACCTCAGCAGAAGTAGCAGATGAGCAATTTTGGATGAGCTCAGCAAGGTTGGGCCTAGTTAGCACTTGGATGGGAGAACTTTGAAGATGATCAAGATAGACTGAGAGACTGGGGGGGGGGG
>BHFT01046218.1:0-43424 GCA_004320025.1 Laticauda laticaudata | reverse complement strand
AGTTGTGGGTTGTGTGACTTACTTTGATACAGTCAGCATGGTAGTCAATGTACAGGTCCTTCTCTCCATTGTCTAGATCTTTTTTGAGTTCAGTGCGGAGTACACGGGAGTGGGCATGTTGCTGTATGGTTAGGTCAAGGCGAGAACGGAGGTTCTTATGGTTGGTTCTTATGGATGGTGTTGGTTTTGGCAAGTGAATTTATAGTATAAATATAGTATAAATTATAGTATAAATTATGTATTTGCATACAGAGAAGTCATTTTCAAAGGGAATATTCTCACATTTGGGTGGGGTGAATTTTATTTATTAACTGTATTAAATGTACTTAAGGCTTAACAGTGGAATAATTTTTCCCAAGCTGCTCTTTAACTGTGAGAACTTCAACTTCCAGAAATCTCAACAAAAAACTGTATCGTATGGAGAATTCCATATGTCTGACAGCCATCCAAGACTGGGATAAGTTGCATTTCCAGGGTGGAAATAAGATTTTTCATTTTTGACAATTGTGCTGCCAAATTTCAGACTGGTTTCCCTAAATATATACTGTCTCCTAGAAAGCAAAAAAAGAAAAAATAATACTGTATGAAGAAATTGTGACAGGATTTAATGATGATAGCCTTCCTCTACAAGAGAGAGGCATATCAACCAGTACTATAAAGAAAGCACTCTGATCATCTTGGTTGTTTATGCAAATGAAAGTCTTAGCTTGGCTGCAAATGACTTTTTAGTTTGGAACCTTGTACTGTGAGTATTTCTTGCACTAATTCATGTGCTTAGTTTTGATTTCTATAGCAACACATTCTTTAACTCCTGTGTGCAAGGTAATTCACCTAAGCATAAATCAGTCAAGGAATAGGCTTAGTTATTTAGCTACTCAGAAGATCACAATAAGTCATCATGTCATGAGCAGCAGTTTATGCCTTTTTAATGACCTCCTCCTCCTATTTTTTCTTCTTTCTTTTAAAGAAAGTAATTAATTTTGGTAAGCCTATCAAATGCAAAATGTGGCATTAGGCTTTTGATTATTCATAGAGGGAATTCAAGAATAGAAAGAGGAGGAAAAGTTGGAAGAGAAAAAAAGGGACGTGGTGATACATGATAAATGCTTAAGTGAAATAGATCAAGAAACAAGCATGTGCTTTCCATGAAGCATCCATCAGTACCTGAACATCTGTGCTTGATTCATGATGGGTTATTGTTCACATCATGAACAAATCATGGCTACTTTGCATGGACAGAGGTTTATAATCTTTGCTAGATTACCAAGTGCATTGGAATTGATTTGAGAGGGCAAGGTTTATAATCTTTGCTAGAATACCAAGTGCATTGGAACTGATTTGAGAGGGCAAGGATAAAGGTCTACCATGAGGATAATATATATCTAATTTTTTAAATGGAAAAGTTGATCCTGTTATGAAATGCTTTGGAGACATCTAAGGTTCATGCATAAAAGAGCCTATGAAATTAATAGAAAAACAGGGAGAAGGATCAAAACAAGATGAAATTTAAAGAATCTAGACTTCAGCATTCTTTGTTTCTTATGTCTTACATAACAATACTAAATATAATATATAATACTGTAGATAATATAATATGTGAAATGGTATTACAATAATAACATGGAAAAAATGTCAAGAAAAGCTACAGACACAGAAACATAACTAGGCCTAGTAGTTTGGTTCTTTCGATTGTATCGGGCAGCCATGCTGAAGGTTGTAGTCCAACACATATTAAGGGCAATAGGTTGGGAAGGTAGGTTTTGATTCTTGTTCAGGGATGGGATCCGACAGGGTTAACTACCAGTTTGGTGATTTATGAGGTTCGTTGATTTACAATGTACTTCCCTGCTTGCTGCACGGGTGCCTGCAAATCGTCATCAGCCTGGTGCCTGGATAGCTGAGCAGTGCTGTGTGCCAAGAAGCAGCCTGCGAAAAAGTACTCTTTTCCTGCTTTTTAAACTGCAGCTGTGCCTTGCATGGAAGCTGAAGTTGAAAACGTAGGAAATAAAGGTCAGATAAGAGCCCAGGTGAGCAGGTGGGCAAAAACATCAGCAGGCATAGGACTGGTTCTATGTCTGCTGCTCTTTAGAGCTACCGGTTCTACAGAGGTGGACAGAACCAGTAGAAATCCACCCTTGCTCTTGTTCATTTCTGTGCCTGCTGCTAGTAGATAGTTATAATTGATAACTAATATAATTGATATATTAATATAATAATTGATTTGGATCTGATCAAATTATCAACTGGATAGAAGAATTCCTATCAAACAGACAACAAATGGTCAAAATTGGGAGTGTCCTATCAAATTCTGTACCTGTCAACAGTGGTCCCCAAGGCAGTGTTCTAGGACCAACTATCTTCATATTCTACATAAATGATCTCTGTGATCATATTAAGAGCAACTGCATTCTCTTCGCTCATGATGTAAAGTTATTCAACATCACAGAAAATACTACTACCATCCAAAATGACCCGACTATATAATCAAAATGGTCAATCAAATAGCACTTCAAATCTCAACAAATAAATTGCTCTCTCTTACATATTGGCAAAAAAAAAAAAAAATCAGAACATAAAATACAAGCTGAATAGCCAAGACCTTGTTGATGATCCAAACTCTGTCAAGGATTTTGGATTACCCATCTCTAATGATCTAAGTGCTAGAGCCACTGTAACTGCATTACAGAGTTGTTAACCTAATCCTATGTCGTTTTTTCTCTGGTAATCACACTACTAACTAGAGCATACAAAACATTTGCTAGACCTATACTTGAATACAGATCATCAGTCTGGAACCCGCATCATGTATCTGATATTAACACAGTTGAGAAAGAGTTCTCTGCTCCTCTACCAATTGCAGAATACCTTATGCCACCAAGACTTGAAACTCTAGACCTAGAAAATCTAGAACTACTCCGCCTTCGGTCTGATCTAAGTATACTTATATATAAATCATACATTGCAATGTCCTACCTGTAAATGAATACTCCAGCTTCAACCATAAACAATACAAGAGCACGCAACAGTATACAAATTCAAGGTTAATCACACCAAACTTGATTCCAGGAAATACGACTTCAGCAACAGAGTGGTCAATGTTTGGAATACTCTACCTGACTCTTGTTTATCCCCCAAACCCCAAAAACTTTAACCTGTCTGTAACTTTAGACTGTCTACTATTGACCTCACCCCTTTTCTAAAATGCCTGTAGGGGCATGCATAAGTACACCAATGTGCCTACTGTGCCTGTCCATTGCTTCTTTTTTTCTTATACATTCCATCTCATGCAATTCATAAATAAGTTTATACTTATACCTGTTATCTTGTAATGATTGACAAATCAAATCAAATCAAATAAATAAATAATAAATAAATAAATAAATAAATAAAATAAAATGTTCAAAAAGTATTTTTCTATCAGCAGATATAGCCCTGTCACACATGCACCAACGGATGCAAAGAGGATGTAAAACAGACAAAACAGCTTGCATCCGTTGGTTAACGCAATGTATCCGTTCTGTACTCACTGCCTCCGTTTTCTTCCTCTCTATCCGTCCAGCATCTGTCTATTGACATTTCATCGCTCAGAAAGTTTTGAGCTGCTCAAAACTTTTGCGCGGAAAATGTATCAATTCGTCCATTCTGCATCTGCTACGCATCCGCGAGCCATCCGTTATGCCATCGTTATGCATCCACTATATCCGCTAGGCATCCGCTGCGCATCCCACGCAACTCCATCCGCTCGGATGCAGGGAGGAAGCGGAACGGACGCAGAACGGATGCAGAACGGATGCCCTAGTGGAAACAAAGCGTTTAAAATGGAAAAACACGTTCGCAGAGGGGATTTATCTCGGATATTAAGGATGTCTACAGGATGCCTAGAGGATGCCTAGAGGATGCCTAGAGGATGCCTAGAGGATGCAAAGGGACACCTATACTGCCTATAAAAGGGGTGAGCAACTCACCTGGATCTCACTTTCAGAACAGCAGCCCTGCGGTGCGGACCTCTGCAGCCTTCATCTGCTCTTCCTCTTCCACAGCATCCAGTCATGTCCACCGTGGATCGTAACAAAGTCCTTTTGGCAGCCGCCATTCCTTCTGCAACAGTGCGAACCATCTACAGGCTCTGTGAACTCTACTATGTGAAGAAAAGGGGCGGCCAAGAAGTGTCTGGGTACGAAGATGGTTTGCCAGAAGAGCAGAGGAACAGACTGTACAACAAGATGATGGTGGAGCTCAGGAACGAAGACATCTCGGGCATTCCAGAAACTTCATGAGGATCCGTCCAGCCATGTTTGACAAACTTGTGCAGCGCCTGACACCCAGGTTGACCAAGGCAAACACCAACTCCGGCCCAGCCTGGAACCTGGGCTCAAGTGGCACTCACTCTGTGCCACCTGGCCTCAGGGACCAACCTACAGGAGCATGCAGTACGGCTGGAGGGTGCCACCCAACACCATCAGCATTGTGGTCAGAGAAGTGGTGCAGGCATTCATCGAAGAATACAAGGAGGAGCTCCTCCAGTACCCCTCCATTGAAGAAGGATGAAGAAAGTTGCAGAGCAGTGGTATCAGACAGTGGAACTCCCCCACACCGTTGGAGCCATCGATGGCAGAGCACGTAGCCTGCAAAGCGCAGCCAACTCACGGTCCCTTATCACAACTACAAGGGCTTCTTCAGCATCATGCTCTTCACCCATGGTCGATGCTGACTACAAGTTCATGTACATCGATGCTTCAGGCAACGGCTCAATCTTCAGATGCCCAGGTATACCAACGCCAAGTGACCTCAAGGGTAGGCTGGAACACAAACTCATCGTGGTCTTCCCAATGTTGACCAGAACCCCTGCCAACAACACGCAAGATGTGCCCTACTTCATCATGGGGGATGACGCCTTCTCCCTCACAACCTACCTCATGAAGCCCTTACACCTCCAAATACCTCACCCGTGAAAGAGGATCTTCAACTACAGGCTGTCGAGGCAGGGCGGGTGGTGGGGAACCGCCATTTGGCATCCTGGCCAACAGGTTCCAGGTACTCTCTCACCACCATGCTGCATCGCCCAGAGACCGTGAGGAACATCGTGGGATTCTTGCTGCATCCTGCACAATCTCATGCGCACCCGCTTCCCAGTCTGCAGAACAGGCTCGTGGACCTCCAAAGGCAATGGGAACATGGAGTCTGGGAATGGAGACAAGGGCGAAACCTGATAGACACTGAAGATGTGCAAGGCCCAACAGAGCCTCACGTGAAGGGAAGAAGCAGCGCAACCTCCTGAGACACTGGTGCAACTCCCCAGCTGGAGCAGTAGAGTGGCAAGAGCAGGATGATAGATGCTTAATGGATGCTTCCTTCAGCCTGTCTCATCACACGGATGAGATTGTGCCATGTATGTTGAGTGGCCCTACAATGAACAGGGGCATTTAATAAAGATTGTGTTTTATGCTGAACATGTGATGGATATTGATTATATATGTTATTGATAATAAAGGGCCGTGGGGTGTGCACCTGGGAGGGTGGACCATACAGTCCCACTGTGCTTGCACTGGAGGTTTATCTATCCACAGCTATTACCCATCCCAAAGGTATCCCTGCCCATCCCACAGCTATCTCAACCCATCCCACTGCTAATCTTAACCCATCCCAAGCATGCAAAGGCTTAAACCATTTCTAACAGTTTCCACCAAGACTTTATTTTGTAAAAGAACTGAACCAAGTGTGTGAAGCAAAGATAACCTTTATTAATAACAAACTGTAGGACTTTATTGAAAAAGCAAAATGAACCAAGAAAAGTGTCCCAAGCAAAGACTTTATTAAAAAAAAGAAAGAAGCAAGTTTTGTGAATCAAAAATAGACTTTATTACAAACAAGCTATAAGACAAAAATGATCTCTGACACTCCTCTTGGTCGCTCAGTCTCAGGGGTGAAGGGTGCAGGTGCTGTGGGAAGTGGCTGTTGCTGGAGTGCTTGTCATCAGCTCCTCCAGAAGCAGAAGTACAGAAGCCCCAGCCCAGAAGAGCGAGCCCGTGCTGCAGAAGCCCCAGCAGAACCAGAGTGAGGGCCAGGGGGCGGGATGGTAGCCCTGTCCCTCTTGCCAGAGCTGGCAGCAGATGGCTGAGGCTTGCTGTGCTTCAGCATGGTTGTGGGTTGCTGGCTGGCAGGGAGGCTGGCAGGCCACCAAGGCTGGCAGGAGAGGCTGGCAGGGAGGCTGGCAGGCAGGCACAAGGCTGGCAGACAGGCAGGCACCAGGCTGGCAGGAAGGCTGGCAGGAGGCTGGCAGGAAGGCTGGCAGGGAGGCAGGCACCAAGGCTGGCAGGAAGGCTGGCAGGCACCAAGGCTGGCAGGAAGGCTGGCAGTGCAGACATGAACCGCAAGGCTGGTAGGGAAGGCAGGCAACAAGGCTGGCAGGCAGACTGGCTGGCAGCAAGGCTGGCAGGCAGCAGACAGCAAGGCTGGCAAGCAAGGCTGGCAGCAAGGCTGGCAGGCAGGCAGACAGCAAGGCTGGAGCAAGGCTTGCAGCAAGGCTGGCAGCAAGGCTTGCAGGCAGGCATGCAGGCAGGGCAGGCAGGGAAAGGCAAGGCTGTCAATCTGTCCAGCAGCAGTCTTTTCCTCTGAATGGTGACCTGCTTCCGAGCTGCTTCCCTTATATCTGCGGGGCTGATGCAATGCATCCTCCCCACATGCGCAATAACGATAGACATCCGTTAGACTTCCGCTGTGCATCCGCTAGGCTTCCACTTGCATCCGCTTCATCCGTTCCGCGTCCGCTTTGCTGAGGCCCCCCGGAAGCCCTGCGGATGTGCCATCGCTTCCATCCATGGCTTCCGTTCCGCATTCCGCTTTCCATCCGCCCTGCCGTCTTCCCGTGTCTCTGTTCCTTTTCCGTGTTATCTGTCTGGTTATGCAAATTTTTGCCCCTTTTGAGAGGGGATAACAACGGATGGAACATTTGGCTCATCCGTTGTGTCCTTTTTACTAACGTTTTGCATCTGTTGGCAGTGGCAGTGTGTCAGGGCCTTATACTTTAATAAGCAGGTTCCACAATTGTTTATTAATCAACAAATCTGGGATGCACAAACTGAAGTGTCATCTTATACTTAACAGTGTCTCTGTCAACAAACTTAGTGTCTCAGCTGAGTAGGAAAAATAAGTGCCATTACACTATTACCAAACTACACATCAGCAGTGGTGAACCTACAACCAGTCAGCTAAGGCCCATTTTTGTACTCTATGTATCTCTTCAACAACTTCTCTAAATACGCTATTGAATATTGAGGTAGACTTACTGCAATTTTAAAACTAAAATCCCAGAGAAAGAATACACACAGAAAAGAAGACATTTTAACTGCAAGAGAGGCAATAAATAGTGTTCAATTATAATATAATTAAATCATGTATTTTTCTTCCAGGCAATGCTAGCTTTTTAAAGAGGAATTTTAATTTGAATGTATGTTACTGCAGTCAGAAGTCAATATGTAGATACAGTTGCTCAATCTAAAGAGATAAGAAAGATGGGTTGGAAAGAAGAGGTATTTAATCAATAGCAATTCCTTTATTCCTCTGGTAAAGGAAAAGTAGATGAAAAGCAGGCAACAATAGCTAAAAGATCAGTTCCTCTAAATATCCCATTAATGATTAACTGAGTCTGGAAAGAACACCATTTAATTTTAAAGTTGGTGTTTTGTTTATTCTTCTTTCTCTATCCCTTTTTCTTTTTGTATTTAAGACTATATTTCCATTTTGTTTTTATTGTTATTGATTGAATTGACTGTTTGGAGAAAGGAGTAAAAGGATGTCCAATCAATAAATGAGTCAGTTGGATTAGAACAACCAAAAACAACCAATGTTTTAGAAAATGTTTGCATGGAAAAGCTAAGTCACAAATGTTTTTATTTTCTGAAAGGAGATGTGGTAGATATTTTTAAAAGGCTTCCACAGCATGTACATAGGAGATAAAAAAGAAACATTTTTTTCCTTAATAATAATGAAAGTGAAGTCTACTGAAAATGATAAGTGGAAGATATTTATAGTAGAGAATAGACATATGGGTATTACTATTAAAAGGGTTGTCTTCGGGGGTGGGAGTCAAATTTCTTTACAACCAGTTCTGTGGGCGTGGCCTAATTTGTGGGTATGATTAGTGGTCATGTGACTGGGTGGGCGTGGCTTGCTGACTGGGCACGGCTAGGTGGTCATGTGACTGGAATGGGCATGGCTAACTGGTCATGTGACTGGGATGGGTGTGGCTTGTTGACTGTGTGTGGCTAGGTGGTCATGTGACTGGGGTGGGCATGGCCCTGTGACTGGCAAACCAGATATAAGTGGTCCTTGCTTAATGGACAATTATGACTAACCTCCACAAAGCTACTTGACCTGTTTTTGGTGTATTGACAGTGATGCACATACAGACACGCACACACACACACATATGACCAGTTACAATATCCCACAGTCTTGTGACTGGAGTTGTCTGTTTTTTGCCAATTTTCAAGGCCTGGGGAGCCCTGGACAGGGCAAGGCAAGGCCCAGGCAACTATTAGGAGGGCTGAGCAAGGCCCAGGCAGCTATGAGGAGGGCTGGGCAAAGCCCAGACGGCTATGAGGAGCTATGGGGAGAGCAAGGCGAGGCATGGGTAGCTACGAAGAGTTATGGGGAGGGCAAGGCGAGGCCTGGGCAGCTATGAGGAGTTACAGGGAGGGCAAGGCGAGATGTGGGCAGCTAGGAGGAGCTACGGGGAGGGCAAGGTGAAGCGTGGGCAGCTACGAAGAGCTATGAGGAGGGCTGCAGAGGGCTGGGTGAGGTCAACTCAACATCACTTCTTTTGCCCTAATGACTAAGTGTTAAAAAAAGATATATCAAAACAAAAGGTAGTTTATTATGTCATGTCTTTAATGCTTAAATTATAAAAAGGTACACAAAACTATGTTGTTACAACATTTTAAAATATTAATCAAAAACTATTACATAACAAAACTTTACAAAAAAACAATAAAACTTATTTAAAGTATGGCAAATTGCTTTTCTATTATTGTCCTGAGTTACAGTTTTCTTGTGTTTAACACAAGCATCATCAGCTGTATGATGTGCCCGTAACCATTACTTTACTATAGGAACAGGGTCCCATTCTTGCAGAGGTAAGCCAATTAGGCTGATGGTCAGGAGGTTTGTAATATTGGAAACTGTAAGGCGACTCCTGCCTTCTGAACATATTATGTTCATCTGCGAGAAGCCCCTTTCCACCTCTGCTGAACTGACTACAAAGTTTTAATAATATCTCTAGCCCTTTTAATGCTGCACGCAATTGTATAATTTTTTGAATCTTTTGATACATTTTCTATGAAATCATGATAATCATTAATATTGATTTCATAATTGCAAATTTCACCAAGTGCAACAAATTGTTCTTCAGCTGCTCTCCATGGAACCACTACTTCTTCAATGTTCCAATAATCTGGCTCCAAATAATTTAGAAATGTTAATTGATCAGTGTCTTTAAATTGGCAACCTGTTTTTAAATGTTCACAATCCATTAATCTTTTCTTCAAATTGGTTAACAATTCTTTCTATGAGTTGAAATTGAGAAAATATGTGTTTTCAAGATAGGCAACCATGCCAGAGTATTTTTTACTTGAACAGAAAAACTGATGTAGCACTGGATAAGCCTGCCACACAGCTAGGGTTGATCTTAAACTACAAACAGTCCATCTTGGTCCAAAAACTCTACCAATTTTTATAATTTTGTTAAATTCAGTTAGGTTCTTATTTGATTGATGGAAAATAGAATATATTTTATCAATAAAAATTTGAATGATTGATTTGCTTTATTTCCCAAATAGAATCATCTAAAACAAGTTGCAGACGATGGTTTAAACAGTGCCATATTATAATATTTAGAAACTCTTTGACTATCCTAGTGTTTACCCCAGATTTGCTCCTAAATATAACACTGGCTCCATCAACAAAAACAAAATTCAGACATAAAAATATTATTCAAAATTATGGATTTTTTTTTAATGAATGCTAAAAACAGTAGACCTAAGTAAACCTGCATGCATACATAAATGGAAACAAAATGTTACACTGCTGTTATATTTTGATACTTGAGAAACAAACATCAAAATGAATAGTAAAATAATTTTTATTTATGTTTTTATTCATTTTTTAATATCTATTTTGTTTTTATGTTTAATAAAAACCAAAACAGATACTAAATAAATAAATAAATACTCAAATAAAAAAGCAACTTACCAATAATGAGGCAGACAACTTAGCTAGCCAGCTACACCGGGGTCCTCCTCAGTCTTCTTCAAGCTTGCTGCAGCGAGGATAGCTGGCCGGCTGGCCCGGAAGTTGGCACTTGACTGGGCTGGTGGTGGTGGCGGCAGCAGGAGAAGGAAGGCAATCGGTGGGGCTTGCTGCCTTTGCCTCCTCACTCTCCAATCAGTGGTGGGAAGGCAAGGCAGCAATGAAGGACTATGGTGGGAGAGGGAAGATGGTGCCAGCCTAGCAAAGATGGTGGCTGGTCTAGCGAAGATGGCGGCTGCTGGATGAGCGAGGCAGCGTCGGTAAGGGTGGCGGTTGGCCTGGGAATTGGCACTCAATTGGGGCTGGCAGCAGCAGTGGCAGGAGGAGGTAGGGGGCCAGTGGGGCTTGCTGCTTTTGCCTCCTCACTCACCAATCGCTGGTGGGAAGGCAAGGGAGCAACAATGGAGGGTCATGGGAGAGGGAAAATGGTGGCGGGCAAGGCAGGGGGCATCGGCACCAGGAGTTAGCCTGGGAGTTGGCACTTGACTGGGGTTGGCGGTGATAGGTAGGCAACTGGGTTGGAGGAGGTTGTACTTACCAATCCATGTCTTTGGAGGCTGGGGGAGGCGGTCCGGGCAAAGCAGGTGGTCTGGGCAAGGTAGGCAGGCAGTCCAGGCAAGGCAGATAGGCCTGGGAGGCAGGCCGGGCATGGCAGGCCTGGGAGGCATGCCAGGCAGGTGAGGGCAGCTAGCAGCAGAGACGGCCGGGGTTTGCATCTTCTTTAATGAATAACTGGGTTGTGAAGGGAGGGGTGAGTGGGGAAGAATGAGACAAGGTTTGTCATGCATGCATAAAAACTGTTGCACATGTGTATAAAAAACCCCGGGTTTTGGAGCAGAGGAGTGACGGAGAGGGGCAGGGCCATCAGGGGTCTGTTTTACCGATTCTTAGAACTACCAGTAATGTTAATAACCAGTTCTATAGAACTGGTGCAAACCAATAGAATCCCACCCCTGGTTGTCTTGTTGAGTAACTGAGATCAGGTAAATGCTAACATAATAGTAAAATGGAACTTCAAAGAATAGAGATTCAAGTATGAGGATGCCCAATTGCTGCAAGGCAGGAAGAGAACTCTAGTGTTTTTACAAATCCGTAGCCTTTCCAGAATGATTAAGCATGGAAGAAACAAAGTGTTAAGCAGATATGGGATCACTTTTAGGACAGCTAATCAACTGATATTCTTATATTCACAAGAGAGACAAATCAATAAAACACTAATGCCAAACTACGTAGCTTATTCTGACTGATTTCAAGAAACAAAACAAGATTCAGACCTGGATGGTACTTGAACTACGAAGATACAAATGGGTTATTGGCAAAACTGAGAAGTAACAAAGAACAATAAAAACAGAAAAAGATAAAAATGGCAAACTGTAACCATATTATTGCCAAGCAAAGTGTATGGCTGTATCCATGAAATCGCCAATCTGACCTGAAATTAGACAAATGAAGAATTAGAATTTCCATCCTAATTTTCTTGCCCACATTGAATCCTGGATGTAGTATTTCTCAGGGTTCTTTTGAGCCCAAGCTGGACATTGCAATTGGTATTTTTGCTCTAATGAAAGGTGATTTGGCAAAGAGAGCACTGAAATAGCCTTCTTCTCTGCCATTATCTTCGAGGGATGTAATAAAAGACCCCCCTCCTTGTCAAACAGCATTTTGACAAGTTTTAGCTACCTCACCCAGCTTGCTGCATGTTTGTAAACAATTGTTTGTGTAATATCATCTTGTTTTTATTTTACTGTGGCTTTTAAAATGCAGGCATCTGTTTGCAGAGACTTTACTTTAAATAAGCCCACTCAAATCTGGAAGCCAGTGTGAGGGACATGAAGTTGCAGGAAGGCATGGTCTCACCTTGTGCTGTCCTTGAGGGAATGGATACTCAGTCATTCCTATCTTCTGCTCTAGCTTTATCCTCCTTTACTGCAAAGAAATGAGATATTCTTTATCAATATAAACTGGTCAGCATCACTTTGTGAAAGTTTTGTTGAAGGGCAGATTCTTTATGAGGCTATGAATGGCTCTGCAAATTGCCTTCAGAAGTAACACAGAGTGTTTCAGTCATCTGTAAAAGAATTGTTTACGGTTGCATATGGCAGTTATTATTTGGAATAATAAACCCTTGGAGAATCTGAACATTCATGGGCCAACAGATGGGTCAACTGCTTAGCAATTTAAAAAAGTAATTTATTTCAATCATCAGGACAGGGAGCAGGAAGATTGCTAATTTGTTTCCAAATATCCAACAAAACATCCTCTCTGACTGTGTCAGCCATTATGGAAATGCACACCTGTTCAGCTGGGTTCAGGACAGTTTGGATTTGGATCAGTTATCCCTGTTCTTCAGAGGGCGAATTGCTTCTGTTTGTTTTTCACCAAATCTTAGCTGTTAATTCTTTTTAAGACAAGTTAGGCTAATGACAGCCAAAAATATGCTGCTAGACAAGATCACCTTCTTATGCCTGATGATTCAGAAAATTGCTATAACAAACAAGAATGATTCCCTAACAATTAAAAGTCTTTGAATATGCTGTTGGACAATCATTCTCATATTGATTCACATTGTTATCAGCCCAGGAAAAGAAGCTCAAAATAACAACAACAACAACAACTCAACACAATTGAACTGTGTTGAACTCAACACAGTTCAATTGTTCAATGGTGACATCAGAATGAAATTTGGACTTGAAAAATATGCTAGATTATCCATGCAGCAAGGACAAATGGAAAAAATAGAAAGAACTGGGAAATGGAAGCATTGTAAAAACATTAGCAAATTACAAATACCTAGGCATATTGAAAACAGATAATATCTTTAATGGAAAAGTCAAGTCAATGCAAAAGGAATACATCAGGAGGGTCTGCAAGATATTAAAATCAAAGCTGAATGCTGGAAACATAATTAAAGCTATTAATACATGGGCAGTTCCAGAGATATGCTACCCAGCTGGAATCATCAACTGAACTGTGGTTGAACTGGAAAACCTGGATCTGAAAGAGCATAAACTTTTGAATATCTACTATGCTTTACATACATGAAGTAACATCAACAGGTTATCCCTGCCAAGAAGAATAGGGGGCAGAGGACTATTGCAAATCCATCAAACTGTAAAAGAAGAAAAATGAAGTTTGAATGATTATGTTAACCAAAGTATAGAAAAATCTGCAGGCTGCAGGCTGTGAAAATGTAGAACATTATAAAACAACAGAAACAAAGACAGAAAAACAGCTTGATGACAGATTAAATGGATGGAAAACCAAAACTTTGCATGGACAGAACTTGAAAAACATTGAAGGAAAATATGATAACAACTTGACATGGGCATGGCTTAAGAGAGGAATGATCAAGAAAGAAACGGACAGTTGAATACTTGCTGCTCAAGAACAAGCATTACAAACTAAGGTCATGAAAATGAAGATACAAAAATCCATTGACAATCCAAACTGCTGACTTTGCAATGACAAAGTTGAAATTGTTTCACACTTAATATGTGAGTGCAGCAAAATCCTGCAAAGTGACTACAAAGCTAGACATGATTAAGTTGTTAAATTAATCCACTGGTCATTGTGTAAAAAAATATGGCCTACCTGTAGTCATGGGAACATAAAGTGGAAAAAGTTGTCGAAAATGAGACGGTGAATACAGACAGATTGCCATTTGGAACACAACATGCCAGTTGTCGAGGGCCAAAGTTTCCGATTTATTGATATAGCTCTACCAGGAAATGCCAGAGTCAAAGAAAAAGAACTGGAAAAAAAATCATGAAATATAAAGACCTGGCTATCAAAACTACATGGTTATGGACAAAACATTCAACAGTGATATCCATTGTCACTTGGTACCATGTCCAAGAATTTTACAAAACACATCAAGAAATGGCAGCTTTCTGAAATAACACCAGTGGAACTGCAAAAAACTGTTCTATTTGGAACATCATATATTTTAAAAAGCTACCTGGTTGACATCTATGATGTTGGAAGCAACCCATATCAATCATTAGCACCAGTCACTGGTATTTGTGATACATTTTAAAATGTTCAGTTGACTAAGTTTCATGTTTAATGAATAAAAGAGATAATAATAATAAACCAGCTAAGTTTTAGCATTGTTTTACTTAAAAGCTCCATATTCCACATTTATAACATTCTCAAAGCAACATAGGGAAAATGTCAGAGAATGGCAGTCTTAAATTACGGGTCTGTAGTTTCTCAAATGGATTCAGAAAGACACCAGGCCAACTGCTGCATTATAGCAGTAGCTGAAATAATTCTAATTGTGTTACAAATTTAGATTATCAGAACTGTACTTCAAAAATCCAGATAGCCATTAGATTGTAGTAAAAAAATGAAAACTTTTTTTACTCCTGTATAGTGTTACCCAGAGTTTTGAATCCCATACATTATTGCCCTATAATGGGATCCATTGAGTCCAGCTAATGAGAGTCATTGACTTCACCAGAAATTGATATAAGCAGATATAAACTCCATGTCCAGTCTTTGAACACCTTTCACTTGTCTTCATCTCTGTCACACATTTAAAAAGTTGGAGATAATCAACTACATTATAAAAGCTATTTTGATTTTTTAAAAATTCCTTCCTGTTTGAGGTCATACTTGCTATCCCAACCCTTACCTCTATTTATTCAACAAACACTGGGAGCAGAGATGAAAAGTGCAGAATATGTGTAATATACTGTATAATGTTGGAGGCAATATTCAGGCAGGTCTTGCTCATAATATCAGATAATTAATAGTTCAGTACAGTGCCAGCAGCTTTAGACTTAACACCATACATTAGCTGATTTATAACTGTATAATTGTATCTTAATTAGGCTGTAACATTGAATTTACAAGCATGTAAATGGTTTTTTAAATATAAGGATTCATTAAGATTTGTAAGATATAAATACCATAGCAATTCCTTTTGAATTCAGTATGGTTTACTTCCAAGTAAATCTGCATTATATGAAAACCATTTGTATTTATCTAGAAATAACTTTTATATTTAATAGGATTGTTAATACTGTAGATAGCTGTATGATTTTCCAAAATAGAATGAGACATAGAAGTCTTTTCCAGGTTGGTATTCCCTGATATATCTTTAATTGGTCTCAAAGTGCTTTTTATTCCAAAGAAAAAAGTTTAAGACATATTCTTTTGCACTGAGCCACAAGTAACTGGATTATTTTGCAGGTGAAAACTCAGCAGAAAAGAAAAGGCAACAATGTTGTTATTTCCCTGCATTAGTTCTCCAACTCACAAACAACTTTGCAATCTGAATGAAAAAGAATGATATGAGGAAGAAAAATATTGAGAAAAGAGTGCCATTCAAAATTTAGAATTGTATATATAGGCTTCATTTGTTGTTAATTTCCTTTAAATGAGTGCCTAGAATTGAAGATGACTGTTAAGTAAAGTTCAAAGATTTATTCTGATTAAAGGCCCGGTCCCACTGGCCGATGGACGCAAAATGTATGCATAAAGGACACAACGGACAAGCAAAATTTCAGGGGTGGCTCTGTTGTCATCCGCTCCAAAAAGTGGTGAAAATTTGCATAAACAGAACAGAAAAGAACGGAAAAGAACGGCGGTATATTGTCGCGGGGATGTTAAACGGATGTTCATCGGAAGCCTAGTGGATGAAAGTGGATGAAGGGATTGACACCCTCCGAAGGGGTTACGGGGGATAATTGTGAAGCGGACGCATAGTGGATGAAATGGATGCATCACGTACGCCTAAAGGAAGAAAAGGGGATGCTGGCGTGGATGTATTATCGGATGCAAACCGTTCACTGCTCATCGTTTCTATTTCCGTGCTACTAACGATGTATAGACGGTTCCATGTACCTTTGTTTTTTCCTCCCTCTTTCCATTTTCAGCTGCAGCGGATGTGAGTTGCGAGGATGCCCAGAGGATGCAGAGAGGAATACAGCGGACGTTTTAACAGATGATAAACGGACATAGAACGTTTGTTGCTCGTATGTCGCGGATTTAACATCGTACACGGCGGAAAGTTCATCCGTTCACAAAAGTTTTGTTAGCTCAAAACTTCTTCTGCACGGATGAAATCGCAGTGGACGGATGCTCGACGATAGAGCGTATGAAACACGTATGCAATGAGTACACAACGGATGCATAGCATTTTCCAACGGATGGCAAGCTTTTTTTAACATTTTACATCCTCTGCAGTGGGACCGGGCCTATAAGGATTTATAATAGATTTTTAATGCAGATGAAATTAAACTACAAGAACTGATTGTAAATACCTGGATGTTCACTAGATGTTCTGTACTAGAGACAGAGAAAATTCTAACTTTTATTATATAAGAGGTAACAATAAGATACCTTGAAAGTCTAGGGATATTTTTTAACTCTGGAATTTTGGAAGGTATGTTTTCACATCTCATAAGATATAATTCTGCAAAAGCATTTTTATTTTTAAAAGAGTTCCTTGGTTATTTTCATGCTGCAAGTTAAGTAATAACTGTTAAAATTCTTAAAACCAGTATTAACAATTATAAAATGAAAGGAAGTAAATAGGAGAAAGAAGACCAATTCGGTTGGTAGGACTAATATCCTACAAGATTTCCCATCAAAGATATGGACTCAGTCATGCAGCTGAAATCAAAATCCTGTTGAAATATAACATCTGTAACTTTATGAAACTGCTGCAAAGTAGGCTGCATGTTGTTCTTGAAGGAATGTTTTAAGAGAAGAAAATTTTTGTTCTCAGAGTTGAACTGTGGAATTCTTGGTGCTCTGAGATTCATTGTTTGCTTGCAGATACTTCATTCTCAATCAGGTAACATCATCACAGAGCACCAAAAACTCCACAGAGTGGTCTATGAAATGAAGCCACTCCAAAGAAGGCCTGCCATACCACCCCTGCTCTCCAGATGTGACAAGAATAGGGAACTCTCAGAGATTCTATTTTTTTTTAATGATCAGGCTGAATGGCAGATCAAGTTCTGGCAAAGTGTTGCCTCAGATATTCTGATGCTGCATCATTTCAAGCTTTAAAATTAATGATCAGGTCTTTGAATCCAGAAATTTTAACAAAAAAAAACTTGACAGGAGCAAACATTTGAAACATTTATTCCTAGAAAGAAATCCAAAGCATGTTGGACTTTTAAAGGAAAACAGTGATGCTCCCATAGCAAACAAAATCAAGATATTTTATTTTCAACAACTTCATGGAGATCAATAAATGGTGGCCCTTAAGCTGAATATTGCTTTAGGCTTCTTTGTCTCTCAACAGATTTTGTGCTGGTAACAGGAAAATTCAGGTCCATATACAACTATCTTTCACAATTAGTTATCAAAATTGTTTGGGTTTTGGCTCAATTCACCCAAGTTGGCCGTTTGGTGTTGACAGACAGAAATGACAGTAAAGATCTTCCTGTTTTAAAATGTTTCTGAATGGAAATGTCTGAAGCGTATTCAGCTTAATACGTGAACAATATTCACCAAAAGGTCTCATTCATTTGACAATTTCAGTTCTGACCACAATAAAAAATAAGATACTTGCCAAATATTTGACAGCTTAAAAATGGTTTGAGTTCCTCCTCCTCTTCCTCTTCCTCTTCCTCCTCTTACTACTACTACTACTACTACTACTACTACTACTACTACTACTACTATTACTACTACTACTACTACTATTGATCCCTTCATGTTGACTCCAATGATGCAAGCTGATACATGTGCATGATTAAAGGTGTTTTACTGCATAAATCTCCATTGGTTGGATCTGGATAGATCACACCCACACTACAATCTAAGCACACATGCAGATTCGACAGGTAAATGCAGATATTTGAACATAGATCAACTGGTCTATGTTCACAACTATGCAGGAGGCCTCCATGGGTTCCTGCATGACTAGTGCAAGTCACAGGCCCCTGATATTATAGAATATTTTAGTATTTAGTATTTATTTGATTTGTCAATTGCTGACAAGATACTGGTATAAGACTAAATATAGTTTTGAATACATGAGATAGATACTTATAAGAAAAAAAAAATCTCATAGGACAGGGACTACAGGAATGATTGGTGAACTAGAAGATGGGAAAATATGGAGCAGATACATAGACCAACTCCAACTCTGAATCTGAAGGACCAGAAAACCTCAGAAACAGAAACACAACATAGAGAGGTAAGACCAACCCTAACAACTACAAATATTGAAAACAGAAACCTCCCCACTCTAGGGTGGGATTCAAACTCAAGTACACCACAGAATAATTTAGCTGAAGGGGGGGGGGAAATCCAGCAAANAAACCTCCCCACTCTAGGGTGGGATTCAAACTCAAGTACACCACAGAATAATTTAGCTGAAGGGGGGGGGGAAATCCAGCAAAGAAACTCAGAGCTCTCTGTTCTGTTGGAGCCAGCCCACCCCTGAAAAACCCTGAGACTGACTCTGGAGTGACAACAGACCCAACTAGTCAGATTGCCACCACTGGGGGGCGGGGTGAACTGTGAAGGTCCAGTCGCACTCACAGGAGTCCCTCCTACTTATGTGATTATGTCTGTAAGAGCTGATCGGATGAATGCTTCTTCCAGAGGGTAGGGGTGTTAGATATTCAATGGGGAAAAGTCAGTGATGTCAGACTTCCCCCATTGAATATCTAACAGTTTGGTGTTGACAGACAGAAATGACAGAAAAAACCTTCCTGTTTTAAAATGTTTCTGAATGGAAATGTCTGAAGCGTATTCAACTTAATACGTGAATAATATTCACCAAAAGGTCTCATACTGTTAAGATTCATTTCACAATTTCAGTTCTGACCACAATAAAAAATAAGATACCTGCCAAATATTTGACTGCTTAAAAATGGTTTGAGTTCCTCCTCCTCTTTCTCTTGAATTTCCTCCTCTTACTATTGCTAGTACTACTAGTACTACTATCCCTTCATGTTGATTCCAATGATGCAAGCTGATACATGTGCATGATTAAAAGTGTTTTACTGCATAAATCTCCATTGGTTGGATCTGTACAAATCTGTACAAAACATGCTCTGTTTTTGACCTAGGAAGCCTCCCTGCAGCCTCCAGGGAGCCAAAATGGGGTATGGGAGAGGGTGCTGCTCCCTCCCACTCTGTTTTGGACCTAGGAAGCCTCCCTGAATTTATATGAGAGCCAGAACCAGGTATGTGGGGACTCTTGGGAGGGGCGGGATGGGGCAGGGCCAGCTGGTCTTCAGAACATTGGTTTGCTGAACTGGATGTAAAATTAGCATCCAGTTTGCCTGAACCAGTCTGAATCGGCTGAATCCCACCCCTGATTATAGGGCAGTATTTATGTCTAAGTGCTATTGTTTCATCCGGAAAAACACGAGGTAGACCGGGTTCCAACAGCAAAGTCTTTATTGTAAGCCAGGATGTAGATAAGGAACATTGGCTCAAGCCGCGCCGATCTTTTTATACATTTTTCCCGGCCGGCTTGCAGCCAATGACAGTTGTTTGGTTTTGCCGCCTTCCCGCGGCTGCAGGGATTGGTTCAAAAGGAACCAATCCCTTTTCGTTCTTAGTAGCCAATCGGAATGCATTATTTGAAGCCGGTTATTTGCATACAGAACAGCTATTGCTCATTGCTAATGATCAAATCATTGCTAGGGATTTGTGTATATTTGTTCATCTTCAAGTCTGTGTTGACTTCTGCCACCTGCCTGAATAAGTCTCTGCAGTTTTCTTGGCAATATTTTTTTGAACTTACGGACTCCTGGTTTCTAACCTATCATCATACACTTTCTTCACTGTGGCATTTACTAAAATGCAGGAAATTCACAGAGAATTGAAAGCATAAGAAGAAATCTATTTCTAATATAAGAAGTTCACAAACATTTTACAAACTATACATAGTTGCAGTAAAAGCTGATAGAGTATTCAGCACATGTACAGTAAAGAAACAAAATTCTGATCCTGTTGTGATTACTCTGGTCCACAGGTATTTGAGCTAAGGCAGTAGGTTGGCATCTGAATTGAAAATATGCATATAGTAATGGGATTTAACTCCTATTAAGTCAATAAATAAAATAAAATTCAGACAGAGTAAACTGCAATTTATCTGCCTCTCTTTTAAACATGCTGATTCAGAATTAAATCATAAATCATGCAGAAGTTCTACATCATTGGACCTTTAGTAATTTTGTTTAGGATGGCAAGAACATTTATAATTTTGCTTAGAACTGCAGGAATATTACTTTAAATGAGTTTGAAGAGTTAGCTGTCCCATTACCTTCAATGTCCTTTATTTTAAAAATAAGTCCGTTTGTACTCTTGTGTATTTTATAAATGGAGATTTCTCCTAAAGGTTGTTGGAAAGAATGATAACATTTAATATTTTTCAGTGTTGATTTGTTAATCTTCACTGCATTTTTCACAGTTTTTTCCTTTCTGACCCAGTTTTCATTTATTTTTTTTTAAATGAGATAAAGTGCCACCATGAATATAATCTTCAGCGGTCTGAGGGAACAACTGGAAATGTACAATCTATTCAATTTTGACCTGAACAGCACACAGGAAAAGATACCTTTAAAAATATAAATCCTATAGCTGTGATAGCAAACCTATGCCATGCATGCTAGAAGTAGCACATAGAGCCATCTTTCTGGGCATACCAGCTGTCACCCGTTGCTCTTCCAGGTTCTGGTGCTTGCATGCACACCAGCCAGTTGGTCTTCATGCATGTAGGAGCACTGGAAAGTGGAAGAGCAGCTCCCACATGCATGAGGAGGTGGTCAAAGAGACATTGTATAGGCAAAAAATGTTGGCCATAATATAGACTTGGAAAATTGGGAGAAAATGTGGGGATCAAATTACAAACTAATTACATCCACAGCAATGTTCTACAGATGGCACCTTCTTATTCCGCGAATTAGGAATTCGCGCAAAAATGTTTTAACTCAGCAAACCTCACGAATTCGTTTGAAAATTGTTGGCAAAAGAAAAATAGGACTTATTTTCATATCTGTGTGGACAGGGTCCGACCGGAGAATGAAAAAATATGGACTCAAATTTAGACAGATGTGGGAGTAGAGTGAAAATCCGCAATCAGAAAATATAAATTTAATCTGGAAACTTTTTTATTAGCGGCTATAATAACCAAAATGCAATAAAACAGATATAAATTATGATTACATATATTTAACCAGCTGCAAGGATTTCGTACGGCCAATTCTTGGAAGAACAAAGGGGTTTCTACATAAGGCATGGGTTTATTTAAAAAAATAATAGATTGTATAGAGATGGACAGGCTCACGATTGAAAATAAGAGAAGATTCATTTATCATAGGGCCCTGGCGATAGCCTGGTATAGAGGTGCGTTTAAGATACCGATATAAAATACACGATAGAGTGGTTTAGAAATAAAAAGAAAATAAAATGGCAATTAGGAAAAGAATGAGGGAATATGTAAATATACCATGGAGATGATTGAGATATAAGGATAAAAGATATTGATTTATAGTAAGAATAAGATGCAATGGTAAAGGAATAAGTAAATACTGAAAAATGTGAGGAAATGCAAAAGATGTCTTCATATTGATAACAATGGATAAAGTTTTGTTTTATGTTTTTAAAATTTAGAAACTTAATAAAATTTATTTTAAAAAAAGAAAAGGAAGAGCAGCTCCCCTGGTGTACATGCGTGCATCGGCCAGCTGTTTTTTGCACATGTGGGAGCATCAGAAACCAGAAAAGCAGATCCCCCGGAATGCATACACACGCTGGCCAGCTGGCCTTTGTGCACACATGTGCATAGAAACTGGAAGACCAGGTGGCTGGCATGCATGCGTGCTCCGGGAAGCTAAGCTTCTGGTTTCCGGTGCTCTGCATGCGACATCAAGGAGATACTCTTTTGGTTTTCGGCGCGTGCTGAAAAGTGAGCCACCACTGTCCTATAGTGACAAACAACAGAGTAAAGGTTTTGCATTGATAAATAAGGTTTATTATTAAAATCCCTGCCTTTTGGTATCTGCTTCCTTTATATTTAACAATGATTTGGGATTTTCTAAAACTAAATTGCCTGAGATTTCTACTTGTAAAATCACAATCCATGTCATTCCTCCTCTCTGAGCTTCTGCCTTGTTCTCCAGAGTTTTATTTGGTAAACTGGCATGAGAACACGTGGAGTTATCATAATTTATGGCTTGAGTCTTTTACTAGATGCATGTAACTGACCCTGTGGCAAAATTGCCCAAGGCATATTTGTTTCTTTTCCAAGTATTTCTGTCTGAACTTTGATCTGAGTAGAGTTAGATTACTTGACTCTCTAGATTTGTTTCACTGACAGACCACTAATTGGTTCCATGGTTTGATGGTTCTGCAGCGGATATTCACTTTTCTTCCACAACTGATTTCTTATTCTTTTTAAAAGAATATATTTCTATTGTTAGTGGACCAGTACTTGGGTAGGACAGGAGAAGAAAGGAAAAGATTAGGAAAACTTCCTTGCCAAAATAGGTGAAAGCTACCCAGGAGTTGCTATCAGAGAAGGCTGAGCTCTGAAGAGGTTACAACAAGCTCTTAGCAGAAGCATCTCCAAAATCTGATTTAAATTTTTCAGTTAAGGCTGTGCTTTTTTTATTCATTAGATGCCCATAATGATTATGATTTGGATTTGGAGATATTCATAAAGAAACAACAGTGTTTTTGTTCATAATATTAAGTTAAAATACAATATCTATCTATCTATCTATTTTATTATTTATCTATCATCTATTATCAATCTTATCTATCTATCATCTATCTTATCATATATCTATCAGCTATCTATATCTATTTTATTCTCTATGTTATAATATCATATCACCTGTCTTATCTATCTATTTATCTGTTAACTATCTGTATCTATCATCTATCTCAGTTGTTGATGGAGATGAACATTATTTTTATTTAGAAAGATCTCCTTGAGTTATACAAGCACACAATGCACATGTACAAACACACGCATACACACATACACATTAAAGTGTCTGATCATTCTTCCTGTAGCTTAATTCTAAAACTTAAAACAAGATTAAGTTGTGCACACTGTGTCATATTCTTAAAAAGTAAGCTAAACTAACTGTTCGGCTGTAGTTTTTGTAATGTGGTGACCTGGATTCCTTCATTTTACAAATACGTGCTGTAAAATTAACTACCTCTATAAACCTGGAATAGCAGACATTAACCATTTCTGGAACTGATGAACTCTTTCCAGGTTATTGTAGAGCTGTCTCATTTTCTGATTTTTCTATATTGTCAAAGTGTGATTGCAGAGAGGAGATGTGTGCAGCACAGCAAAATATAGCCAAGAGTTGCAAAGATCAAAATAAGGCATTAAATATCCTTTTCCTGTTTAGATAATTTTGACAAGCAAAATTTAACAGATAATGCAATCAGTAGTCATAACATTAAAATTATACACAAGGTTCAAAAGGGTAACCAGGTTTTCAAAATCTAACTTTGAAACCCAATAACTTTTGTAGAGCTTTAAGGAATACATTTGCACATTTAAATAGTTCTTTGTTGTTTATTTTAAGTTTCCTTATTGTAAAGAAAGAAAGTCACATGGGAAAAATCTATCAAGTGTAACAATAGAAATAAAAAGTTGAGCATTAGTATTATTTCAACTGTTCTAAAACTATATAAACATTATTATTGTCACAATTATTAAATAAGAACCATTATTATCCCCTGAATGGAAGGACTGTAACTAACATTATCTTATGAGTTAGTTGTAAAGGAAAGACTCAAATACCACAGAATCAGAATAGAGCTGGAAGGGATCTTGGAAGTCTTCTAGTCCAGTCCCCTGCTCAAGCAGGAAGGCCTATACTATTTCAGACAAGTGACTGTCCAGTCTCTTTCTTAAATATTTCCAGTGATAAAGCATCCACAACTTCTGAAGGCAAGCTGTTCCACTGGTTAATTGTCCTTACTCTTCAGAAGTTTCTCCGTAATTCCAGGTTGTGTATCTGTTATTTCTTCAGTGGAAGAAGAAAAGGGAGGGGGGGTTGATTCAAATTTGAATATATTTTTATTCTACTCCTATTGAATTAGCAATAGTGCATCACCATTGTTTAATTTCTATTAATTTGTGACTGAACTTAGACTAAATTGTAATAGAAACATTAAAACAGCTAACCCCCTCCAAAGCAAGAAATTATTTGTTTAAACCCATAAAAAAATAAAGAGTGATTCTGGGCCAGCAAGATAGGTAAAACTCCAGGGAGATGCTCTTGTACAGCTAAGCACCGCTGTTCTTTTGAAATGTTAGTTAAACTAACACAAGGAATGCAAAATTGTTCATTATAGAAGTGTAATACTTATGGGATAGGTATGGATGTGGCTCTGCAATTTTTCGGATTGGGCTCTTTACATTGCAAAGGTATTTGTCTTAGAAGGCTCAGAGATTACTCTAATTGCATTGCTGTAACATTTTGCTGTGACCTGGCTTTGCTCTTCATTAACTCCACAGTGATGCCATATTGGTTCTTGAAGCAATTTTAAAAGTAGATTTCATTTGAAGCATTGCTGAATTTCCATCTATTAAATGGAGGCTTAGGGACATGACCATCACGAGGATATATATACACGCACAAACAAACACAAACAACATATAACAAAGAGAGAGACATATACACATGTGTGTATATATGTATGTATGTATGTATTTATGTATGTATAGATACATATATACATACATTTACAATATTTAATATACAGGCTCATTATCTGACTGTTGTTTTTTAAAAATCTTTAAAAAGGTTCTTCTTGATCAATCTGAGCTATTTTTCATGCCAGTGGAGATTTCCAATCATCCAGGTAATGGTTATCTCAAAGATATTTTTTCCAAAAAGCACCTGAACTTTCTTGGTATTTTTTCTTTGAAAATTTCTCATTCTAGAAGTTTCTTCAATTCTAACTGTTAGTTAATCAGTCAGTCAGTGAGTCAGTCAGTTAATTAGTTAGAATTGTTAGTAAGTTCTAACAGAAACTTCTTGGATGAGGAGCAAAATGTTCTCAAAGGAGAAAAACAAGAAAATCTAGTTGCCTTTTGGAAGAAGTACATTTGGGATAAGCCCTTTCCCTAGTCAGAGCCCAACACTGGATGCAATAAGATGTTGCTCCTAAACCTTATTATATGATAATCAGAGGCTTCTAAAACTTTAGTTTCAAGATCTTATCAAGAAATCTTTTTCTCAAAACCCATGAATAGCAACAAAGGCAAAAATCATCCAAGCATATTCATTTATGCTGAATGCAGTTGGGCATTATGTCTTCTGACACACTTCAATTTTAATAGCAAACATTTAACCTGTGGCCAAAGAGCATTGCTTTTTCCTCAGAAATGCCACATTCCCCTCCTCCCTAGCTTGGGGTACATATTAGTGAATTACAGCTCACTAGAACATTACTCTCAACTTTAGTGCATTTGCCATCTGTTCCCCAGAGGAGATGACAGTTTTACACATAGCATTTCAGGCAATTGAAAACAGTAGTAGAATCCAATATATATCTAAGCTATTGATAAATAACTATTTTTTTTTAAAAAAAATGTCCTTTGAGTTTTGAAGTTATTAAGCCATTATTCTCAGGAGCACAAATCTACATGCAGGAATCATGATGAATATAGATTCCATTCTGTACTGTGAAGTACTTTTATCTTGTAAAATAAAGGATTTTTAACAATGAATTGCCAATCAATGTCTATTCTTTTTGTCTCTTTGTTCTCAAAAGCATTCCAACCAGAAGAAGGAAAGGTAAACCAGAGTCTCACTGATGGAACTCAAAGTACAAATTTACACAGTGACCTGTTGAAAGATGAGTTATTGTCTTACGATGAATGTTTATAACAATAATATCCATCTCTAGGGATGTAGGAGAATTCTTCCTTTTAACTGCTGCAGTGACATTTGCTTTCATTTTCTTTTAGTTCAATAACTGTACAAATGCAATTTAGAAAACCTCCATTTTGGCACAAGAGAAAAATGGCATATATTGTGTGATTCTACATATTAAATCCATTCACTTTAAAAAAATATAATTCATATTATACAGTACCCAAAACTTTTGTTTGAAATAAAGATTATACCAAAGACTACTGTTTTTATGTGCTGCTTACAAGCTTCCTACTTCGTTTATTATTTTACTGTAATTAATTTTTTTTTAGTCAGATGAGCCATGGGTCCAGGTGAAAATCTGCCTTGGCCTAAAATGACTGTAAGAAAAAAAAAAGCATTGAAAACATTCTGAGTTACCACAACTACATGGGAAGCAGAGATGTGTCTGGAAATGGAAACAATATTTTTTAGGAAATAATTCTCAGAGACTTTTCCCATACAAAAAGCCAGTAAGAGTTAGCAACCAAAACCAGATGCATAATTAAGAAAAATAATACTTTCTGGAATCAAGGAGGATCTTTTTTCCTCCTTTTCATTGTGATATTAATCACATTTTTTACCTTTCCAGCCCTATTCTTGGGAAGCAGGTTACACTAAAGGCTAGGTCCCACTGGCTGACGGATGCAAAACGTATGCAAAAAGGACACAGCGGACGAGCAAAATTTCGGGGGTGCTCCATCTGTTGTCATCCGCTACAAAAAGTGGCAAAAATTTGCATAAACAGAACGGAAAAGAAAGGAAAAGAACGGATGTGGGTAGTATGTAGTGTAAATGTTAAACGGATGTTCATAGGAAGCCTAGAGAATGTATATAGGATGCAAACTGTTCACTGTTCATCCTTTCTATTTCCGTGCTACTAACGCTGTGTAGATGTTCCATGTACCTTTTGTTTCCTCTCTCTTTCCGTTTTCAGCTGCAGCAGATGTGAGTTGAGGGGATGCCCAGAGGATGCAGAGAGGATACAGTGGATGTTTAATGGATGATAAACGGACATAGAACGTTTGTTGCTCGTATGTCACGGATTTACATCATACACAGCGGAAAGTTCATCCGTTCACAAAGTTTCGTGCAGCTCAAAACTTCTTGAGCAGATGAAATCTCAGTGAATGGATGCTCAAAGGATAGAGCATATGAAACACGTGTGCAGTGAGTACACAACGGATGCACAGCGTTTTCCAACGTTTTTTAACATTTTACATCCTCTTTGCATCCGTTGGTGCAGTGGGACAGGGGCTTAAGAGACAACATCTGAATGAAATTTCACTGCTAAGACTGGACTTGAACTGGATTCTCCCTGGTCTTAATCCTACATTACAATGGTAATGAGATAATAATAGGGTAGATTTTATATTTTTAATATTTTCATGTCATAACTGAATGTTAAATTTGAGCTTTGGTATTACAAGCTATGACCATCTATATTCTTAATATGGTAATTAAGTTATAAATTATAAATCTACATATACTGTACTTATCTCCCAGAGTCTCCATATAAAACAAAGTCTCTGAAACTACGAATATATTCAAGCCTATTTATAACAACATTAGATTTTCCTGTACAAAGGGGGAAAAGCATTCTATTTTATGGGTGCCTGGGCTAGGTAAGGGAAGCAAGAAGGAGGTAGAGAAACTGTCCACCCTCTGAACAAAATAGCTGTTGAGTGTTGGGCCTCCTGACCATCTCCTATTGTGATCCTGTACAACTGTGTAATGAACAATTTGGACTACAAAAAGAGTTTACAACAATTAGCTGGCAACTAAGAAATAAAAAAAATGCTGTTTGCTGATATCTAGCGGATATCTGGATTTTAACAATCCAGATCCAGGATCTTTTTAAATTTTTTTTTAATTTGTTTGATTGTTTGTTTGAAATGACAGGTAAAGGAATAAGGAGATTGGAAGACATATCCTTATATCTGTAGGCCTCAAAGCAGCTGCTTCTCCTCTTTCAAAGAAAAGAAAGCAGCTGCTTCTCCTCTTTCTATGTATCACTTCAATATAGTAATAGCAAACTAGCCTTTGGTTTTCAACACTTCCTTGTAAGTAACAATAAGTGTCTTTGAATTCTGTGAATTCCTGCTCTGGGAAAATTTATTTTAAAAAAATGTCTGTTTAAGAAGAGCAATGGGCTTCCATATATTGAGATGGCTGATTTATAGTTCAATATTTGAAATTATCAGATGACACAATATTTTTAATTCAAGATAGCAAATACTATCAAATATTTTAGCATTTTTAATTGCAGATTCCCACTTAACAAGTTATTGATCTCAAGAGTTCCAGAGGAAGAATATTGTACTGACATAGCATTCAGTTGGAAGGAAATTTGGAACCATGGAGCATTGTCTCCCAGCAAAGCCATATGTATGTCAACAGAACAGCACTTGTCTATTTCTGAATAAAGAGGCAAATGCTTTCATCCCTTTATTGTCTAAGAGTTTCATGTTTGACTTTTATATACATTGTTCAATCATTTATGCCTGATCATCTAAACTTAGACCAAGTTGCATCTACACAATGTCTAAAGTTAGAATCCAACCACTGCAGCAACACTTTCCAAACCTGGGTAAATAATCCAACTTTGGGAAAAACTGATTTTTGTTTGGGTACTGACATGTGATCCATCACAACAGAGATATTGACTTAAAGATTGCCACATGTACTAAACTACATTTTAAAATGTACACTGCATATGTGTACATTTTATGTATAAAAAAACATTATATGCATAGAGATTTCATCTCTAAAGTGAAATCCTTTTTGAGCCTTCTGCATGAGCTAAACCTCCTGCTTTTTAAAGTACTCCACAAATTAAAATGATTGTAATCAAGCAATGGCTCCTTTTTTTTAAGCTCTCGAGAAAGCCTTTAAAAAGTTAGTCTGCTTTAATCACAACCCACCACTCAGACAAAGTTCAAAGCTCTATTAAAAAAAAAAAGGCACGCAGACCCCTAGTACACACACACACACACACACACACAAAATACATAAGTGCTTCCAGTCCCAAAAACTGAATATATTGAGATTTTTGTTTAAAAACCTTAGAATATTGATATTTTAGTACTACTTTATAATATATGTAAGCTTTCCTAGGAAATAAATGATTTAAGCCAAGCTTGACAGTTATTGAGATTTACAGTATTTAAAATGGTAACGGGTGTAGAAAAATAAACAAATTGCTGGTGATATTAGCTGGACATGCCAAAAGTTATGGCCATGATAGGGATAACACTGCAAAGTGAAATAATAAAATTTCTCCCTGTCTACAGAATTAAACTTCAGTAACTCATAGTCAAATGATATTCAAGGAAGATCTGCAGAACCTAATAACTTACAAATCTCATACTTAGCCTCTAAAGGCCCGGTCCCACTGGCCGATGGATGCAAAACGTATGCATAAAGGACACAGCGGATGAGCAAAATTTCGGGGGTGGCTCCATCCGTTGTCATCCGCTCCAAAAAGTGGTGAAAATTTGCATAAACAGAACGGAAAAGAACGGAAAAGAACGGACGTGGGTAGTATGTAGCGGGGATGTTAAACGGATGTTCATAGGAAGCCTAGCGGATGAAAGCGGATGGAAGCGGATGACACCTCCGAAGGGGTTCCGGGGGATAATTGCGAAGCGGACGCATAGCGGATGAAGCGGATGCATCACGTACGCCTAAAGGAAAGAAAGGGGATGCCGCACGGATGTATATCAGATGAAAATGCATCCTTTCTATTTCCATGCTACTAACGATGTATAGACGTTCCATGTACCCTTTCTTTCCTCCCTCTTTCTGTTTTCAGTTGCAGCAGATATGAGTTGTGAGGATGCCCAGAGGATGCAGAGAGGATACAGCGGACGTTTAACCGATGATAAACGGACATAGAACATTTGTTGCTCGTATGTCACGGATTTACATCGTACACGGCGGAAAGTTCATCCGTTCACAAAATTTTGTGCAGCCCAAAACTTCTTGCGTGGATGAAATCGCAGTGGATGGTTGCTCGATGGATAGAGCATATGAAACACATATGCAATGAGTACACAACGGATGCATAGTGTTTTCCAACAGATGGCAAGCTTTTTTTAATATTTTACATCCTCTTTGCATCCGTAAGTGCAGTGGGACAGGGCCTTAAGATAAATGTGTTCCTTCATCTCCAATGCTAAATACTCCGTAGGGAGCTAACATTTCAGCCAGGAGGTTGATGAGAAAAACCTGAAGGTTTGGATAAAGGATTGTATGGAGATCCTTAATTTTTTCTAATTTTGGATCATGCTATTTCTGCAGTCCTCAGATTTCAGAAAGGCTTCTGAAGGTTGAAAATGTCCCTACTTTAGCCTCCCCACCCATGAGCAAATGATCAAATGAATCAGAAATTCTTGGCAATAACACTGTTTAATAATTCTTTTTGCTCTCCTCCCTTTGGGTTTTAAGGCTCTGTTAAGTTCTGTATATATGTATATGCATGCTTAAACTGCAGGTTTTTTTTAACACTATGAAGATTAATGAATTTTTCATTGTATATACTTTTGTAAATCACAGCCTGTTTTTGGTATGCATCTAGAATAAATAGATATTCGTTTACTTAATATGCACACATATGCACCCAGACACATTTAGAATAATAGCATAACTTATGACTACATATGTAGACTCGCAATCTGTTTGATATAGTTTTGACCACTTTAAGGCTCAAAGTAAACTTTAGAATTTGATGAAAGATCTTGGTTTTTCTGTTGCTTCCAGTCCCCTTCTGGTAGCTGTTTGCAAAGATCTCCTTTAAAGATCAGTCAAATGAGGAAGGTGGTGTTATTTCAACAAAGCCAGAAACATTCTTTTTTGTTTGTAAATATTAGTACATCTTGCAGGCAGGGCTAAGAGCTGACAGGCCTTCTGTCATTTTAATAGGACTGATTGATGCCAAGTTTCTGTCAAAGATCCCATGGGCAGTGCGTTAGCTCAGGAGCATGGGGCTGCCACACTCCCCCCTTTTCACATTTTTCCTTTAGGAAAAAAGTGAACAAATTCCTGGGGAGCTGGTTTCCATCACTGTTTAAAATAATGAGCCATAAAAGAAACATTTCATTTAATGTTTTAAGAAGTCCGGATTTGGTAACAGGGTAAGAAACCCAGATCTCTTTCTTACTTCATGTTAAACAGGAAGATGACAGCCAATGAAGAATTGGGTGGCCAAAGAAGACCTGGAAAATAAACCCATTTGACTTTCTGAATTTAAGATAACAAGTTCTTGAAGACATAGCAGTTGATTTTGGACATTAGGTTTACTTTATTGATTGGTTCAGTTTATTACTGTTTATTTCACACACCCTCCCTGAATTCATGGGCTATTGTGGATTATATTTTCCTCAAATTTTCAAGTAGCAAGTATCACTCTGTACTGATCGCCTGCTTGTTTTCCTCACTATGAATGAAATTTCAGGAAAAATCAAACCCTTTTGGTTCTTGGAAGAATTTTTTTTTTAAATTAAGCTATGATGTAAAAATATGCAATTTTCTACACTCAAAACTGATTTAGAAAACTATCTAACCAAATTGTTTGGACTGGATAAGAGGGTGTGGAAAGGGAACTTCACGAGGACAGTGGTGTCACCCAAGCAGGAAAAGCCCAAAAGGAACATCAGGCCAGTCATAAAACAAACTTGCATAGGAAAAAGAATCAAATAAAAGGTATTAAAGAAGCCCCTTAGACAAAAGCCCAAATAATTAAGAAAACTAGGGAAACAAGAAAAGAAAACCCTTACAAACACAAGACATGCCAAATAAGCAAAACAAACAGACAAAAGGCATGAAAAATATACATAAATTACAGAAGAGACAGACAGGAGATTGCCACAAAACAAATAGAAAAACCATTATTAAGCTAAAAGAGATTAGGGAAGAACCAATAATACAATCAAGCCACCCCGCAGAGTTTGTCTTCCAAACCTCACAAAGTTTGCCCTCTGGCAGAAATAAAGATAAACTCTGACAGGATTTTAAACATTAAACACAAATAACAAACATTCACACACAAAAGGAGCAAAAGGTATAAAAAGCCAGGGATTTACCATACGAAGCTAGCTAGCTCAAGAACGCAGCCTCCTCGCTATCTCTCGCCTTCCTGAAAAATAAAAAGATCCAGCTTTCAAGCAGTTGTCTGTATCCTTGTGCCGGAGCTCTCCCAGCAGGAAAATTCGAATCTTCGGGAAAAAAGGCATTTTGACAGCCTTTCTACAAGGGGAAGAGGAAACCTATAACTTAACTGATGAAGGTCATATTTTTTATTTATAAAAATAAATGGCTTGCCCATTTTTATGTGTGATCATTTTTCATTGTTATTATTAGGGATCTCAAAAAGTGGAAACAACCTGGACTATCATGCTTTATCAGATGATCCGTCTTGGCTTTATATACCTAAAGTAGACATTTTAAATCAATAAGACTAAAATTAATCATGGTTACTGAAAGAAGACCATTGATTTTAATGGATCTGTTCAGACAATCTTTTTCAATATTTTCACTCAAATGATGAAACTGCTCATCTATTGATTTTGCCAGAGATCATAACTGACAAAATCTCAGTAATAGGGACCATTTTAAGGGCAGCATGCTTCTGCCAGTTCTTTTCACATCCTGGTGAATGCCCTGGATAATATCTTCCATCTTAATTTATCTCACAACTTTTCATTAACTATTATGTTGTGCTGGGAGGATATGAACTTGCCACACAGATATAATCTTCAAGAAAACACATAAATAAATTTATCACAGCTTAAGATTGAGCTAGTTTGAAGAACAACTTTCTCAAAAATTAATTGAAAGACATCTGTTTTCCAATAGGAATCCCTTTCGTAGCCTCTAATAAGTTCATAACTGAATACTACAATAGAGTGCAATAGATCCACACCTTCTCTATTCTGAACTTTACTAGCATTGATTGGTAAAGTCCTAGGGTGATTTGTGATGAGGTGTTGGGTAAAAAACTCAAAATGGCAACTATAACCATGTATATCAATTCCCCCCCCCTCTTTAAAATGTGTATCACTATCATCATCATATCTCTTTTGATTTTTCATTAGATGTGAGGGTCTTTAGTACTCTCTGAGGTTGGTTGTTTTCTCGCAGATATGTCATCACTAAACTAGGTGACATCATCAGTGGTAGTTGGAAGTGGGGTTTGTTCTCAGTTTATATTCTGGTGCCCCTGTCAGTGTTGGCAGGAGTGGTCTTAGTGGTTTCTTGATTGGGTTATTGTTTACTGTCAGCTTCTTTGGCAGTTCTTTGATGGGATATTTGTTTGTGTTTTGTTGTTGATCTAGTGTTAATATTGGTGTTAATTTCTGATCATTTGGGTGTTGATTAGTGGTGAGGAGGTTTTTGTTTCTTTGACTTGGTCTACCATGTTGACAGGTTCTAAGTTAAAACTATGGTTAAATCTGTCTATGAATTATGAAACTAAAGAATTTTTATCATATCTTCTGATTCCTAGTTGATGTGCATTGATGCACTCTTCCAATCTTCTGTCTGTTTGTCCTACATGGTAGATGTTGCAATCCTTAAACTGTATGTTGTACATGAATGCTTTTTTTTTTCTTTAAGTGTTGCTGGATCTTTTGGTTTACTTATGTTATTTTGTAGGATTTTAGTTGGTTGTGTGCTACAGTGATGCTATGATGTAATAATTGCTTTGAGCATTCTAGACCAAGTCAAGTCCAAAAACCTGGGCCCCCAGGGGGGCATTCAGCACTGGAGCTGGTTGACAGGGTAAGAAAATCTATTCCTTGTGCCATCCATCTCTTAATATTGCTTTTTGTATAGTCTTAAAATTTTAATGTGCATATTTTTATAGTTTAATATATTTAAATTATTTTTCTTGTTTTATAAGTTGTAAATGTCCCAGGATAACCTTATAAGAAAGATGTGTGACATAAAAATGAATAAATAACTACATATGTGGGAAATTATGATCAGTATTATGGTATCACTCCATTGTAAAATGTTTTCTAGAACACTCATATTAGAAATACATTTACTGAGCAAAGATGGCAACATTGACTGTTCCAATTAAAAAGAAGAATTTATTTCCATTTTGAAATCACTTCTGGATTTTGTATTCAAAACTCAATTTTTGTATTATGTAGAAATATGCTCCCTGAATATGTGCCCTTTCATAAAAGTAACTAAAAAAGTAACTAAAAAGAAGATTCATAACATGGAAAGCAGAGCTACAGAATTAAACCAGCTGTGTTGTACACTTCTGATTTTAGTTAAAAGGGAATGATGGATCCACACATCACATTTCCGGGATATTTGTCATATATATGAGCAGAGAACCCGAATGGGCTGAAATCTTTTCACACATGCTAATCAGTGCTAATCAAAATAGTGCTTTTTTATCATTTCATCATTTTACAAATTATTAATTAAACATTTGTTAAATGTTATTTAACATTAAAAATTAACAAAGGTTTGAAAAAAAGTCTTGTGTTTGTTTCCCAATTTTTCCTAAGTTATGGAGGTCATGTTACATTGTTTCCCATATATATATGTATGGGAACTCACAGACGAACACAATACAGAAGCCTGATGATGGCAGATGAGATTCTGCCGAAACGTTGCTACAACTTTAAAAGCACAACTACAATGACGTGGGATAATACCCGAACGAAGCTGAACAGCATACATACATACATACATACATACATACATACATACATACATACATGATTTTTTTTACAAGCAGTTTTCCCAGATAGCCTTCTAAAACATAGAGGTGTCAAATATAAATTTTTTTTCAAAAAAAGTTTGCACACAACTTTTATCCTTTTTTAAGGATGAAGTTTAAATGGGAAATTTTGACTAGATAACTAATACTTAATGAACAGTATTCATACTATACCCATACATAGTTCATATCTACTTTGGCAGAGTCTGAAAATATATCCCAAGAAGAATCTTGGGCAGATTTATTTTAAATCCTTAGGTCCTTCCATCCATCTTTTTGAGTTGAGAGCCTTAACCTCCTACCTCCTACCTACAATGAAGAAAAGGGAGAGTAAAAAAGAAAGAAAAGAGATTGTGGAAAAATGAGAACTTTGCATAGAAATTATTGTGGAACTTGATCTTTTCATCTCAACAAAGAAAATTATACTTCATATATTTATCTCATTTCTATGCCATGCACCTAATACTTAAGCTACACTTTTATCTTTCCATGTGTGATTTCTTTTATAATTAATTATGATACTTTAACAGGCTGTTAAATACAATTCAATATATTCTGCATGCTATCAAAAACCATAAATGTGATACTTTACTTGAGTTACTAAAAGATTTATGGGAAGGACAAATCCCAGCTGTCACCTGTATCTGCCATCACTCTTCCTCATTAACAGATTTTACAGATAGCTCAAATAGGATTGTCTGTCTCCTATATTTTACCTCTGCTTCTTCCATTTCTTTTCCCACACTATGAAAAAACAAAGTTAAGAAGGGGAAAAAGAAACAGTTGCATAAAACTCTACTTCTGGAGTCAGTCCTAGAAGGAAAGAAGAAGCACAATTACGTGAATGAGACAGGATGGCTGCATAATAAAAGTCTTGTCTGGAAGCACTGTTGGTCATATTCCATCTGATTTCATGACATACATCTATTTACTAGTGACAAGCACATTGGTTTCCACGCATATGCATTTTGTGCTTGTTTGACCACTGACCATATGGCAGCTGTGTCCTGTAGGTTGCTTTATTATCCCAGCTGGAGATGCAGTAATTCTGTGTAGCTGTGATATTACATTAATTGAGCAAAACATCTTTGAAGTGAGGTGTAGAAAACAGCAGTTGGAACCATCCACTTCATTTCAAGCGTATGCTTTGAAAATAAAATCTTTTACAGAGCAAGATATATTTTAGGAAGATCCGTCTTTGATTAAGATGTTGTTAAAAACAACTAAGACTCCTCTCTTGGAGGGAATCTGAAAATACTATGAATCTGGAAGTTCAGACACCTTTTGACAGATTTTCCATTTGATCTTGCCCTGAGCAGCTGGATAAAGTATGTGATCAGTGTGCATAAAGTTAACCTATCACTTAAAATTATCCCTACATTTTGGAGTAGTAGACAAATGCCACCTGCTGTTAGTGATTAATATAAAGCACCTGGCTACTGTTCAGAATTATTTGGAGAGTAAGCCATAAAATATGAATGGCCAGCCTATTTGTATTGTCAGTCATTGTCTTTTACACAATGACTGCCCTAAAAGAGAGATGTTCTTCAGAAGCATGCCAGATGATCCCAATGAGATGTGATTTTAATGTTGTGTGTCACATAAATCTCAACTGCAGGTTTGAATAGGAACCATCATAGAAGGGAAAATGAGGCCAACTGCATAAACTGGATGCCTTGTTTTGTTTTTCAGATTAAGAAATAAACATAAACATGTTCAAAAGCCTAAGCAAAAGGTAAAAGTAAACTGAAGAGTATGGAGAAAATTAGAATGATGGATACACTGAAAAATATGTCCTATCCCAAGAAGATTGAAGAGAGTCCATAATTTTAAGACTGGAAATTGTATCATAAATCTTTTTTTTAATGCAGTTCCTTTGAGTTATGATAAGCACTAATAAAAAAAAGTCACAATAGCACTTACCACTTTTTATGTCATGTAACTAATGCATACTATAAAGTAGTGAGTTTATGGTCATGGCTGCCATCTTGATCTTTTTGATCTTATCCCACTAGTATTCAGGTTAAACACTTTTAAAATTTTCTATGAATCTTTGGAAAAGGTACTGTGTGACATGCTTGGTGTACTGCCTCATTTTAGCTATGTGTGGAATTATGCTTAATTATTTAACTTTTGCCAAAAAGATTTTGGTAAGGAATAAAAGAAACATTTCCTTTTTTGGATTCTAAAACTACTGAAGACTAATGGTCAAAAAATGAGATTTCTTCTCCTTACTTATCTCTTTTGTTGTTCAATAAAATAGCAATTTCATTTTTCAACCAAAAGAAAAAATGATATTTATGTGTCTGTTTAAGATAAATCCACTAATATTGATGTACTGAGGCTGATTTACTTCATTTGAAGAATCTTAGAATTTATTTTACTGATATTTTGAGGTACTTTGTTAGTATAAGATCACTGGGAGAAGAGATTTTGTTCTAAAAAAAGTCCCATATGGCATATGGGAATGTCCTCAGGGGAATAAAGAAAGTTAGGACAATGGCCCTGCCCATGTGGTTGAAACTCTACCCCGATGCACATAAAGAAATGGACATGGTTTTGATTTCAAATTTGCAAGGTTTTTAAAAAATGTTTCCTGTGAATGACTCTGGTGACATGTTATTATGAGGCTTCCTTGCAATTTAACTGAAACATGGGATGACCAGGAATGTCCAGTGAAAGATAATATGCTCTAACTCATTATTAAGAGAGTACAATTACAAGATAATTTCTCTACAATCATCCTAAGAAGAATGCTCTGACATTGCAGTTATTATTGTTATTACATATTATGAAATGGCTTTTTTATAAGTTTATAATGCACTCTTCTCCATCTTTCTTGTTATTATAGTTTTTTAACTGGTTTTTAATGATTTTATTTGAATTATGTTGAGACTTACATACAGGAGATGGATGGCTATATAAATTCAATAAATTAATATTAGTTATGATACTACTGTTTATATATTATACATTTTATTGAAAATATTTACATACATAAAAATAAATATAAAGAAAAAATATTAAAAAATAACAAAATGGTTAAAAAGTTATGTGAAAAAAACAGACAAAAAGAAAAACAACTCGAAAAACAAGAATCAGCAAACAAGAATCTAACTTTTTTTGATAGCTATAAACACACTCATTACACTTTCTGCCACTTTAACTCAAACATTCCTTTGTTGTGCTTTGTTAAGTCCCTTTTCAATCATCAAATACATAAATTATCCCTTAGTTTTTATTTCAAGTTTTCAGCAAAAAGTTTATAAAAGTTTTCCAATGTTTTATAAAAGTTCTTTTTATTTTACCTCTGATCAACTATTATTACTATTGCAAGGCAGGAGTGATTTATATTAGTAATGCACTTGATAATATATATTACAGGTGAATAACCCTCTTCATTGAGGTTTTTGTATGTATCAAACTCCACCAACCTTTTTTTAGCCAAAAATTGGCGGCAGTGTACACAGATGGTCCTTGACTTATGTTTAAAGTTACAATGGACCTCCCTGAAGGCTACTTATGACCCAGATTCGAAGTTCTGATAGTCATCACTCCCTACCAGTGTTGGTATTTGACTGGTTCTTCCTGGTTCTTCCTGGTTCTGGAGAGCTGGTAGAAGCGATGAGCAGCAGAGACCAAACCAGTTCTCTCCACTGCTCCAATGGCTCTGTTGTTGGGCCCACCAGCCTGCCTGGGCTCCCCTACTTTTATCCGTTGAATTTGAAGCACAGCTGCTTTGCGTGGCACAGAATAGTGCCACGCAGCAGCTGCTGAAGTGACCAGGAAATTGTGCAGGCTTGCAGGAAGCGGGGTAGAATGCCTCTGCGCCTGTGCAGATGCCTCTGCGCTTGTGCAAAGTGTGCGTTTGGCATGTGCGTGCACACAAAGTGTGTGCAAGTGCGCAAAGAACACACACCAAACCACACCCACCGAACCGGTGGCAACAATATTTGAATCTCACCACTGCTCTCCCCACCTCCTAAAATCAAGTGACAAAATTTCAGGCTCAGCAACTAGGCTGCATTTACACCATTTGCAATGTTTTGCAGTCATGTGACTGCATTTTACATCAACAAAACCATGCCCAGAGCGAACCATTAAACAACATCATATAAAATGAGATTGAGCATATAATTGACTGTCACAACTTTTGACTATGATGAACATGCTCCATTACAGTCATAAATCGAGGACTACCTGTATGGCATTAGCAGAAGCCTACTTCCTTCAATGAAGCAGAATGGCTGTCTTGAATCCACTGAAGACAATAAAACAATCCTTGTAGGTGCCATGGTTTCTCTTCTCTATTACAGATTGAGATATAACTCCAGGTAGTTTATACAAATTTGTTTCAGCTGGATTATGCAAGCATATCATATTTGATCTCCAGGATATACTGTAGATCTCATATATTAGATTTAGAGGTCTTCTTAGATTTTTAATTCTTGTGAGTCATTAGAATCATTTGTGAGAAAAAGTCACAAAAAGGTAGAGTAAATCACTAGAGAGGATAACAACTCCCTCTGAAAGGAATATAACCTTATTTAAAGAGAACAATAATTAATTTTAATCAAGAAATATCAGTTTTTTATATTTATATTTTCTTTTACATACATCTTTATTATCATCTAACTCAGGGATCTTCAAACATAACAGCTTTAAGACTTGTGGACTTCAACTCCCAGAATTCCTCATCCAGTCATGTTAGCTCAGGAATTCTGGGAGTTGAAGTCCATAAGTCTTAAACTTGCAAAATTTGAAGACCCTTGATCTAACTAGAGGCTAGACAGGGAAATTAATGGTTAAATGATCCACATGAGCCAAGACTGAAATCAATTCATCATTTCAAAAATGTTCTCTTACTTCTACCTGTATTCCTTCAGTCTGGTGCTGTATTTGACAACAGTTTGAGTAGATGTGTTGCCTTGTAAACATACCTTCTATGTTTCTGATGGGTTAGAACCAAATGAGCCAAGAGATTCATTAAAAAGGAGCTGGTTCTGATCTTAACTTTGTGGCCCTGTTATAGTTTTCAAAAATAGAGAACTTTTAATTCCCATCTCTGCTCTCTAAAATACTTCTTGCTCTAACAGGAAAGCCAGCACTGACATAGTTCATTGTATAGTGCACAGGTGTCAAAGTCAATTTGATTGAGGGTGCATCAGGGTTGTGTTTGACCTTGGGGGCCAGCTGGGCATGGATGGGATGGGTCAGACAAGCCCATCTGCCAGCAAAATTGGAGCTCAGAAGAGGTGCATGCAGCCCTGCAGGCCCTGTATTTGGCCAGGATGGCCTCCTGCAGCCCTCTGCCAGTAAAAATGGGGCTTGGTGGGACTGTGCATGGCTGTCCCGAGCTCTATTTTTGTTGGCAGAGGCACTGTGGGCTGTTCCTTCACTGTTTCCAGGGTGGGACCCCTGGCCAGATCTAAACACCCCATGGGTTGGATCTGGCCTGAAGGCCTTAAGCTTAGGGCATGGTCTCCCCATCCCTAAAATTGATAAAACATTTTTATACCCCTCCTCATTGTGCCACCATTGTTTAGAGACATTATTCCCTCCTGAGAGCTTGCCAAAGATGCAAATAGATGTACTGTATTTAGCTTCCATAAGGATTCCTAACTGATTTTTGCATGTCAGTCTCACCCATTTCTAGACATGTTTTAAAAAATGACATATATGAGGCAATCAGTGTTGTTAATATAGATGGTGACTTTTTTCAACAGTTTCCTGTTTCTCTAAAGTGTACTTGATGGCACTGTTATCATCAACATTTTTGTCTCAAAAGACATTATTTCTGTTGTCTTTTTTTTTAGCATTATAAACTGTTTGCTAAGCAAATGGAGAAGATCTCCAGTGATATTTCTTTATGGGAAAATGCACTATAAAATTCAATAAACAGGAATAAAACTTTTAAAGCTTAACTATGAAATATAAATGCCATGCTATTAAGTCCTTTCGGGCAATTTAATTAGGCATCACCTGAGTATGTAAATCTGTAACACTGCAAAATTATTTATAAGATGCCCTATTGGTTTAACATTTATTGCATTTAGTAAGAACCATTCTTATGGTTCTTATTGCAGACTTTTATGGAGTTAAATTATACCCAGTTTCATTGTTCATCAACTTCAGAATGCAAGACACCTATTTTGCACTGGTTGGGCAATAAATTTAGTAGTTTCGTGACATGGTTTAGCTAGCTCATATTATTTTTTTATTTCTTGTGCTTTGACATAGCATTTCCATGACTCCCTAGATGACACAAATATCTTTTAAAAATTTATATATAATTTATATTGTCAAGATATGATACATGGCCTTTAAACAGAACAGTATGTTCTTATTTTACTGACAAGCAAAGGTAAATAAAAATTTTAAGACAGCCAGCTAAATGTTTTCTAGTTAAATTTTTTTAATACAAAAGCAGGTATTCTTAATGCCAAACATTTTGATAAAATATTCTCCAAAATCTGCTCCATGCGTGTGTGTGTTTATGTGTGTGAGTGTGTGTAATGCTTTAGATTTTAGTTTTGCAGTGCAAATAGATCTCCCTAACAATAGTAATATCATATAGCCAGTTATATTTAATTTAGTGAATGCAGTGGAAACAAATAAAGCTGAATGAAGACAATGCCTATTCAGGAATTATAATATTATCGCAACATAAAATCTGATTTTCTGTTTAGTAATGTTTGTATTATTAGAAGGGAATAAACTGCACTTAAACAAACGCCAATTCAGAGAATAAATAGAGAAAGAGCATAGATATCATAAATATTGTAGAGCTTGTGCTACCTACATTTGGTGGATATGTGAAGACAATTTAAAGGTATGTATTTCCATTTAATCATCATGCAACTTTCTAAAAACAGCAGGATAAATGTCATCAAGGAAATGTTACATAAAGCATTCCATATCAATTTCAACTTGAAAAACAGGATTGTGCTGTCCAGACAGTTTAGAGTTAATGGGATTTGGGATAGTTAGTTAGGATTTGAGAGCTGTCCCCTTAACAGAATGCATTATGGTAAATGTAGTTAAGGTATCCTGGGAAATGTAGTTCATGTCATTTGGCCCTTGTTGGTTTGGGGGAGGCTCTCTCACTCTTGCCTGAACACAGCCTCATGGTAGCAGCTCTACCCCCTGGCTCTACGATATGGGATGAAAGAGATAACCATCTTTCTACACCACAATTCAGATATGCAAAGGATTAGACATTAAGAAGAACCTCGTCATAAATGTGAGTTGATACGGATTCCTGATGAACCAATAAAATAGACTTTGTATGGATGCTTTGTGGAATTACTCTGTCTGCTTTATGTTATCCAGACTTTATGTTATCCAACAGAACAAGGATACTATATATTTCATATGGCAAAAAAAATCAATTTATGACTCAAAACCACACATTAATATTTCCTCATGCTAATCTAAAAATGAAATCAGGGACATGAAGGGAAGCCAAATAATAGCCTAGATGAATAGAGGTAGTCTTCAACTTACAATCACAATTAAGTCAAATTTTCTGTTGCTAAGTGAGAGTTGTTAAGTGAGTTTTGGTGCATTTTATAATTTTCCTTGACACAGTTAAGTGAATCACTGCAGTTGTTCAATTAATAACTTGGTTGCTAAGTGAATCTGGCTTCCATATTGACTTTGCTTTGTCACAAAAGAGGATCACATGATTCTGGAATCCTGCAACTGTCATAAATATGAATCAATTGTCAAGCATCTGAATTCTGATCACGTGACTATATGTATGCTGCAATGGTCGTAAATGTGAAAAACAATTGTAGGTCGCTTTTTTCAGTGCCATTGCAACTTTGAAGTTTGAATGGTCACTAAATGAACTGGATGCATATGACAATTGATTTATATATTCTATTTATGGTTTACAACTCTTTTAAAACTTGCCTTCTTTTTTTCTCTAATCCATGGCTTTTTCTAAAATTAAAAAATAAAACACAGATGAAAGTCATATCTATTTTTGTCTGATTATTTCTTCCATTTGTCTCTTCCTCCACAGCCAGTATGTATGTAGTTCAAACTATTCTAAAGGGAGATATGGGGGGAGGAGTGATAGACCAATAGTCCAGTCCAGAAATTAATTCTACAAAAAAGCTAAATATACTTTTATTAAGATTGGCTATATCAGAGGTGAGGAACTACGGCCCCTTTATGACTGGTGGACTTCAACTCCCAGAATTTCTGAGCCAACATAGGACTATGGTTCTCCACACTTGGGCTATAATAGCAAAATCTTGTAAATCTGATTATGCTATATTTCCTCTCATACATATGTGAATTAGTGATGTATCTATTTGAGCCTTTTTTATATACATATTTTCGGCTTGCTGTACTTTTGTTTTGTCCTTTTTGTTTGGTTATAGTTCTTGTTCATCTTCATCAAGATCATTATTCATCAAGATGACTAAATTAGTAGACCAGCAAAATACTGTGGACATAATATATTTAGATTTCAGCAAGGCATTCAACAAAGTAGA